>JAVTVY010047263.1:0-23369 GCA_036873755.1 Hanleya hanleyi | reverse complement strand
AGATGGCCGCCCATCCTTCCCGCCACTCAGAGGAACCGATGTGGTTATTCATTGCAAGTCTCTTGATACATCGATGCTGGATACAAAGTTTCATATAGAAAACTGAAATGGTATCAAAGATATATATCATTGAAGATTTTGCATAAATTAAAGATGGCCGCCAAGGTTCCGCCCAATCAGAAACGCCAGAACTGTCATTTATCGTAAGTCTATTGATGCTTCGATGACATATACCAAATTTTACATCGAGCACTCGAACAGTATCAGAGATAGAGATCATTAATGATTTTGCATAAATTAAAGATGGCCGCCCATCCTTCCCGCCACTCAGAGGAACTGATGTGGCTATACATTGCAGATCTCTTGATACATCGATGCTGAATACCAAGTTTCGTATAGAACACTTGAATGGTATCAGAGATATATATCATTGAAGCTTTTGCATAAATTAAAGATGGCCGCCAAGGTTTTCACCGAATCAGGGAAACTGGTTTGGTCATTCCTTTGAAGTTTCTTGATGCATCGATGATCTATACCAAGTTTCACACTGAACAGAGAAATGGTACCTAAGATACACAAGATTAATGATTTCGCATAAATTAAATATGGCCGCCAAAGTTTCCAACCAATCAGGTCCAGATTCAATAGGGTTCTGGGTCATGAGCATATGGATGTGCAGTGCAAGTTTGGGGTGCCTAGGGTAAGTCGTTCTAAAGATATCTTGGTAACAAGAAAGCTGTGATGGTTTCGCATAAATTAAAGATGGCCGCCAAAGTTTCTAACCAATCAGGTCCAGATTCAATAGGGTGCTGGGTCACAAGCATAAGGATGTGCACTGCAAGTTTGGTGTGCCTAGGGTAAGTCGTTCTGAAGATATCTTGGTAACGAGAAAGGTGTGACGGACAGACGTACATGACGACGACAATACCCTTCGGCCAAATTTTGGCCGAGGGGTAAAAAACATATACCTTTCACTATAATTTTTCACTGTAAGTCAGCGAATTGTTGTTGTTGTAAAATGGGCAATAATGACATTCTATGTACATGCATAAATTGGGAACCTTCACTGGCTGTGTGATCTATCACTCTGTCTTGGTACCGGGTACCCATATTTCGACAGTGATGCAGTATGTCAGAGCTAGAAAATGGAGGGTGTTTCAACAACTCAGCCGATACAGCATGGTTTAAGTTACTGTTGAAGCATGCGGCTGTTGGAACACATGCAAAATTTGCTAAATTGTTCTGGAAGAAAAACCACAGCCACAACAAAATGATGACAATGTTAGATTTGAAGTGTATGTTGGCAGTTAACATGTGACTTAACATACAGTTTTTGACCTTGAGAAAATAGGTCAATGTCAATCATTTTCATAGACTCCAGGTCCATCATCAGTTGCATGTGGTATCAATTTAGAATGCCTAGCTATATTTCATGTTATATCATAATATACAGTATATAACCCGAGAAAATAGATTGTCAACTGGGATAGGCTTCTAGTCAGTTACCAATTGCACAAGTATTATAAATTTGGAGAGCCTGTCTTCACTCCTTTAAAAATTATTGCTAATGCTAAATTGACCTCGATAAAACAGGTGAAGGTCAGTCTATTTCATTAGGCTTCTGATCCATCACCAGCTGCATGTGTGGTATGACAAGAAAGATGGGCAGACTGAGTGAGTGAGACAGACAAACAGATGACACGGAAAATTCAGTTCATTTTTGGGGCATCATTACACACCATTTTCAAAGTCTAAATATTCTGTCAAAATGCACAAGAACACACCATAATTATAGAGAAGAAAAGCAACTCCGAGTAGGAATCCCAATTTTATTCTGTATATTTCGCTATTAGTTATAGGATCTTCAGCAGTGAACAAAGTTACAAACATCTTCATATGCACAGTATATATACAAGGCATAATGTGATCTTAGCCAATACACAATTATGAATAGGTAAGCCAGTAAATTATATCAGGTTGGACAGATATTAAAATGCTGTCATTTTCAGAAATTGTTATCTTAAGCGATAACCTGACAGTGATCTACAAATGGTGTGATTCAGGTGATACAATACACACTCTACAAATGTTGTAACTCGCATGGGAATATACTACAATTATGAAACATGTGAGTTACAACATTTGTAGGTTTTCATCAATTTTGATGTGGATTGCCAAGTAAATTATACCTATATTATCTTAAAATGACAGTCCTTACCCAAACTTCATGACATCTGGCAGATGACATGTAGAAATATTCAATGTAGGTAAATACCCACTGTATCACAATACTTTATTCATTTGTGTACAGTTTACTTAGTTACCAAATAAGCAGATTATGTATTGTTTTCATCAATTACAGTGTGTATTGTATCACCTGAATCGCACCATTTGTAGATCGCTGTCAGGTTAATTTCTGAAAATGACAGCATTTTAATATCCGTCCAAACCGACCGACATAATTTACTGACCCACCTATTCATAATTGTGTATTGGCTAAGATCACATTATGCCTTGTATATATACTGTGCGTATGGAGCTGTTTGTAACTTTGTTCACTGCTGAAGATGCTAAAACTAATAGCGAAATATACAGAATGAAATTGTCATCCCTAGCTACTTGGAGTTGCTTTTCTTCTCTGTTATTGGAAAATCATCAGTGGTTCCAATGGATTACTTCAATTAGATATACATGTAAAAAATTTCCAGGTGGGATGTGCCATATAGCAGGTATGTAGAAGTTCCACTTCAAAAATCTTTCTACTTTTTCAGTTAAAAAAATAATTATCAACATTTGTAACTATGCTGTCAAAATGCAACGGTATGTGCAATTTCACATCTCGATTTTCAAATAAATTCTGGGGACCTCCACATAAAACCAAAAAAATGAGCATTTACTGAGTGATAATTTGTTATTTTATTCATTGAAAATTGACCAGAATGCATCCCCAGACATCTGGAAGCCCAGACCCGTAGCTCAAATCTCCGCATTCACACGGAGCTACACGGAATTTACACGGAACAACACGGAACTGCAAAATTTCCGTGTAAGCTGAATATATCCACACGGAGCTTCTCCATGTTGACACGGAAGGACACGGAGTTTGTGGACTTTGATTATTTTTGACATGGATTGGACTTAGATTATTTTTCAATAATAGGATATACATTTATACAGGTCCAGGCCGTATTGGACATAGCAATGTAAGATAATGTACTACATATAAGAGCACAATTTCAATGGCATCAAATACAGCATTCCCCAATACAGCCAAATGCACTACATGTAAATGACATAACAAACAAATGAAAGTTCAATCAAGTTCTGTTTTAATTCAACTCTCAAGAATAGACATATTATACAAGTCAAAATCTTATGAACAAAAGTTATCTTACATGTCTTATAGTTTCTCAAGCAGAACCTCACCAAACTAACATGAACCGTAATCAGTACTTATCATTTTCACTACGTATCCAAGGCTCAAAATATATGCTCGTTTCTCACTATTGTTATACTTTTGTTCTCATTAGTTCATTAATACTTTAAGGATTATCCTTTGAAAAAATATTACCTTACCTTTCTTTGGAGTAAAAAAAAAAAATAACTCAGTGATTTATTTTTTTGTTTATTTATTTATTTTTGGAAAGGCAAACTCTAAATAAATCAAATTAATAAAATGATTACACCAGACCTCTGTCACATGGTTTTTGCAAAAGAAACAAAGTCCTTAAGTTAAACTGGAATAAGTTAAAGGAAACAAAACTATCCACAGTTTCTAACATGATGGGACGGATATTCGGCATGTTGTTGTTGTTGTATTCAACATTTGGATTTCCATTCAAAGTCGCGGGAGTTTTAGAGTCTTGTGAAATCAGCAGCAGTTTTAAACATTGATGTAGCCCAAGTATTCAAATATTTCTTTCTTCTGCGTCTTTGCTTTCGCAGTGATACTTTTTAGACAACATAGACTTGATCAGTTTAGTTTCAGAGTTCACGCAAATATGAATCCACGATAACCCTAGCAAAGGCCAGATGAATTGCCGATTTGCAAAAAATTCGGAATCGAAACTCCAAAAATCCGGAAGCGGACTCCAAAATTAGAAGTATCGTGACAAGTTTAATTAAGACTAATTACTGTCCTTACAAACGACAAGAATTATTCTTCAGACAGTTCAGTATTCTAAGTGAGAATTGGTAGTATTCTCATGAAAGAAAAATAATTGATCCAGAGATCCGATTTTAGGTTGAAGTCCGAGTTTTTATACATACACTTCTCGAGCCGTTTATTTTTGGCGCGTAGCATTGAGAGGTTGGGGGAAGTCGCGGGGAAGAGAGAGAGAGAGAGCAGACGCTAATTCAAAACAACTAAAATGATATTCTTGTCATTGAACAACAACATGATTCGTCGGTCGGTACATCCAAAACAGACACAATAACAACAGACTCTACCATCCGCCTGAGTGATGATCCTGAATGAATTTCCCCTGCAAGAATAGCGCCAAATTTCGCTGTTTCAAAAGTTGTTGGCGGGTGTTCGTTGTACTTCTGTTCAGTTCTGGTTCAACCAGTATGTCGTAAATGGATGCTTTTAATTATACACTTGGTAGTCTGACAAACGTTTGGGCAACACTCTTACTGCCATTTGATGATGACGTGTGAATCATGTGTCCGAATACCCTACCCCAAAGGCCGCTGATGTGCGTCCGACGACATTCGACAACAACAACACATCTGGTAAGATTGTTCACTGTGATGTTCCGTGGTTGTCTTTCATGTTACTCATTGAAGTTCAAAAAACAACCAAGTTTAATTAAACCTGTGACTGTGTTTGTTAAGTTGAAAAATGTAAAACCACCACCTGAACATGCTCGTTCGTTCCTGACATTTCCACAACAAATTCTGCTCAAAAGAGGACACTGTACAACTATGGCATGTGTGGCAACTTCACCAAGAAATTCAGAAAAGCAAAATTGTGATCCTTGATAAACTATTAATTTCAATAATTGTTTAATATCCAAAAGATTCATTTGTGTAAAAATTTATATCCGAAATATGGGCAAAAACGTCAAAATATTAATTTTATATTTGATTTTATTTGTTTGCATTTTATTTTCAGGTAGGCCTATATCGGTGTACTGATTGTGGAACTGATATTGGGGAATTTCGGAAGAACAGCATGAAGAGGCACACTGGACACCCCTGCCCCAGGCCACGACATTTGACGCGAACGATCGTTTCGTTCGCGTATCGGTTACGCAAAATCAAATTCCCGCGAACGGAAAATCGGTTACGCGACTCGTGAGTTGCACTCGTTTTTCTGTCATTGGTATTGTCTTGATCCTTGTAAAGAAGGGTGAGTGATCGCTGCCACTGAAGGCTGCTAGGCGTGCGATTTGTAACATGTTATCAACAAAAATTCTTGTTTTCTTCGCTTGGCGAAGATATCTAACACGCTTGATACAGGAAACGGAACTGAACTCAGGTGTGAGACATGCGCAGATCACGATATAACGACAGGATCTCGACTACAGTCATAGGGCGCACACAGTCTGCGACACGTGCCTTACAACAGAAGATTGGCCAACACCAAATCAAGCGCTCCCATTGGTCGCTGATTGACGGGAAACTTGTACAACCTGTGAAGTGCAACTCTACCGTCTCAACATGAACTTGAGCAAGAGACTACATAGACACGTCAAACTCCATGTGCTTTCAGTTTCAGTTGGCGGGACGACGGGAATATGAGCACAAATTTACCATGTGGTTTTCTTCGCTGATAGTAGTGAGATACACTTTGAAATAAAACTACCGGCTATGTTCTAAAGTTAAAATTCCCAAAGAAAACTGTAGTTCATTGACGACGACGTACATGACAGGAGATTATGCGGAGTCCAGTTTTCGTTTTTATACTTTCGTAATTTGTCAACCTCCAAAGACTGACCTCTGCAAGTATTCACCCACATCTCACAAACTATATTCAGATTGTGGTTGAAATATTGCTAAATGCCTGGACCAAAATGATTAAATAATAAAGAATAGTGTTTTATTATAATTATAAAACTTTTTTTTATTTCTTGTAAGGACCAAAACAGGAATCTTGAATGAAATTAAGCAGAGTCCATAAAGTGGTGACACTGACATAGTCCATTTAACCCAGGTTCTGGTGGTTGCTTACATTGATGACATACAGCATTTTGTTAAATTCTGCGTAACCTTTTCACGTAACCTTTGGGTTACGCGGTCAAGTTTGACGTAACCTAACCCACAGGTTACGCAACTGCAGTAGCCGTAACCCTTTTTTGGGTTACGCAATGATCTCAAATGTCATGGCCTGTGCCCAGGTTGGAGTTGTGACACAAGACATACTGTCGATCCATAATTTTCAAAGAAGTAGCACTGTGCTGGAATTTACTGGAAAAAAAACACGTTCACAAGGCATGGATCAATCCTTTCAGTGAACCGAGTGTTGACGAAATATTATTGGATGCCTAGGTGAAAGATTTTTTTATAAAATCGTGACATGGTTATGTCACTGAACATGCTAAAGTGTGTTAACTATTCACAATTTAAAGAAATTGATAGTCTTCCCAGATCATGAGAGAGTTTGCTCCTATTATGCATTGGAGTTTCATATATCTAATTAAATATATTGCCAGGGCCAGACAGTGCAATAAACTTTGAAAAGCCCCACACCTCCTAAGTATTTACATACCGTCTCTTGTTTAGGACTCTGGATAACAGGTAGGAAAATATACAATACCATGCTGAGTCGATTATGCCACTCAAGTTTATAATAGTGATATTTCAACCTTTAAAATACCAAATTAAATATAATTCATATCACCTTCTTGTCTTGTTCTTCATATTCAAAACCTAACAAATTAACTTGTGTTTGTGATTATATGTGAGCTATCTGAGGAGCTGTGCCAGTGCATCACCCCAATATCTTCTTTCCATTCGTCCTCGTAAACCAGGCACCCAGGACTCGTGAGAGATGTTATTATACTTGGTTGGGTTACAAACTTAAATATTTGCACATTTTTGTGATTTTCGGATGTCAATCACATATGTACATGCAATATTGCAGCAACATGCTTGACTGGAATGCTGCTGCAATTTTAGCTTGTGGCGACTTGTTGCAGCAATATTGCCGCTATTGCAGCAACCTAATTTGCATAGGAAAAGATATTGCTGCAACTAGTCACCAGAAGGCTTGTATTTTAATAAGGGCTGTGCAATATGCATAATTCTGTCACTTTTCAGTTTCCGTGTTCCACACGGAGATATTCCGTGTGACTCCGCATCATTCGGAGTTTTCTCCGTGTCAATATGCATATTTCAGTCATTTCTCAGTTTCCGTGTTCCTCCGCGTTCCTCCGTGTCATGCGGAGTTTTCTACACGTAGATTCCGTGTTGAATCGTCCCAATACTCCGCATGATTCCGCGTGGCCAATGCGGAGCCATGCGGAAATCAACTACACGGAGTTTACGCGTAGTTACGCGTAGATTCCGTGTGTCACGCGGAGATCTGATCTACGGGGAGTTCACAACCACTGGAGACTATGTAATTGGAAACAGGAAGAAATTATTATATCAGTAATGGAGAGAGAAATAGCACTGATCCTGGAATGAAGTGTTTACTTTGTTGATACAAACAGTCTAGTAGTCCACTTATAACTGCATTATACAATAAGTCAAACATTACAGGTTTTATCACCTGAATGATCAACATACAGGCCTACATTATGAGACTTGAAAGGTGAAGCAGAATATTGATTACAGTATGTCTATTTGACCAGAGACACTATAATAAAGGAGACTGGTGAGCGGCTTAAGATCAAAGGTTCAAAGGTGTGAATCGCTCGGATGTTCCTTGCGGATCACGTGACCTCGAGCGAGAGACTTGAGAGAAAATTTCCCCAGATTGACGCCATTTTGTTTTTCGTTAAATATACTTCTTGCAATTTCTGATTATTTTGAGGCTCACAGCTACAGTTTGTGTCTTTTATGCTTGAAACAGGGTAAGTAACATATTTATATACTTATTTCTGTCAACTTTATGCTGATATTTTCAATATATTGTGAGAAATGTTCTTTCAAAGTTTGTTGATTATCGGTGCGAATTATCCGCCGGGATAGCTGGAGGGAAAATAGGACGATAGCAATTTGTACAACCAGTTTGTGTACACATGAAACAAGATATCTTGACAAAAAAAGATATTTTTTTATGTTGTTGGGTTATATTCTTTCGTCTCTTGTATATTTCTCGACAATGTGTTACTATTTTGGATAGGAAATAATTGCATTTCCGGTTTTACGGCGGTCGAAAAATATGTAATTTTTCTAATTATCGGACAAATATGCAACCGATTGTAGCGCTTTACATCATTTTTTATGACCAATGGAAATTACTGTGTAAATCATAAGTAGTTCGAAAACTGCTTTGTGAAGTTGAAATGCGACTTTGTTCAGGTGAAATGATGGAAAAAAATCTTTGAAAAATGAACAAAACGGCGATTTGGCAGCGATTCATGGACGCGGCTGAAGTGGAGAACGTTGGAAGCGACGGCTGACTATACGACTCGCAATATGTGTTGTTTTAGCGAGCGTCCGCTAATCAACAAGTGTCTGATTCTTATCACTGCTTATCTTGGCACAAGGAACATGCCTTCAAAGACACTAAGCCGCTCACCAGTCCCCTTTGTTATAGTGTCCATGATTTGACCAGAATGGCCTGACTTCAAGTTCACTTGAATCCTTGCAATTTTCCATACTGACCATATTGATGGTAGCATATCTTCTCTGACTGCATTTTCGTTATGTGTGTAAGCAGTGGTTGATGTAGCCTAGATTTAGATAGATTTAGGAGACTATGCTGTGTGCCACATGTGTATGCCAGCGCTAACAGCACCAATGTCCTTTCAATCCATTTTTAAACCATATGTTAATAAAATTAGTAATTGTAAAAAAGAATGTATAATGAGATATAAATCAAGCATTATGTTGATGGGCTGCAAATCCGTATGGGAGGTGGCCCTTCAATTTCAATCCCCCCCCAAAAAAAACCTTTCAGTCCTTTGAAATCCTTTGTCTGTCGGACAATAAACTTCATGAAATGCCAATAAATTGTGCAATATAAGTTTACTGTCTATAGTGCCACCCAATGATGAACAATATCACGAAACTACATGATGAAGCAAAATCCTCAGATGTGGCCTCGGGAATGCAGATATTGGACTCTCAAGTCATGTAAACTTCACGTATTACAAAAAAATGGTCATTTGGCTTACAAGGGATGTGAATTATAACACTGGGAAAGTTATATTCATGTTCAGCACACTCGAATTACTTTTCCCTGATTCAAAGAAGTAAATTTCCATTTTTGTGAAAAAAATCTTATTTTGAGATGCAAAAATGCGCCTCCATGATTTCGCCAACACCACCAAAATCTTGTCGGCTCTTTGCCTATCTCGCAAGATCATTATACTCAAATTTCGTGGAAATCAAACATGTTGTTTAGAAGATATGATGTTACACATGTTTACCTGCATTCATGTCTATAGCGCCACCTAGTAACAACCAAATACCACGAAAAACAAGTAGGTGAAATCTAAAGCCCTAGGGAGATTGCACATAAAAGTTCAATGGAAAAAACTTTAATCATGATAATGGTTATGGAGATTTTGACGCTAAGTCAGATAATTGAGATTTTTCATTTAAATAGCAATTTGGTTCGCACCAAAATAAAATTATCATGTCGGCAATCCTACATTTATGCTTGGCAACATAGAATAGAAGAATCTTTAAATATTTCTCCAAGTGAATGGCAAATTTTTATTTCACAAAAAACTTTTTTTTAAAATGCAAAAAATGTGCCTTTATAATTACGCCAGCTACACCACAACCTTTTCAGCACATTGCCTATCCTTCAAGACCATTGTAGTAAAATTTAATAGAAATCAAACAAGTCGTTCAGACGAAATCGTCACAGAAAGGTTTACCTATGCTCTGACTACAACGCCACCTAGTGGTGAGCATCAGCTATCGAAACACAACCAGGCAAATTTCCCAGGCCTAAGGAGATATCACAACAAAGTCTGACCCGAAAATATTTAACGGTTTCAGAGATATTCACGTTTAAAGTCGCGGCGGCGGCGGTGCCGGCGGATCCGTTTCTCATGAAAACATAAGAACATCCACTTTGTGGAAATGCTCTAATTACGAAAAGGAACTGGGAGTTTGGGATCGGAACATGCAAAAAATCCCTGGATACAGCCTTGTGTATACAGTTTGTGTGATTTCTGTACCGTATATAATAGACTTTGTTTTCAGGTGAGTGGTGTGCTGGGATTACAGCATGCAAGAAAGTGTAGCTTTATCAGTGGCAATTTATGCATTGCACAAGTGTGATAAGTTAATGGCATAGAAATACAATGATTGACACAAATCCACCATTATCATTATTAGAGGGTGGGGGGGGGAGCATAAGCTCCAGGTATGCAAACTGGTTCAAAATTGCCCAGAGTCAGGCTAAAAATGGGTTCTCCTAATCACTCGTTTTAAATGATTTCCAAGGTACAGTAACATGCAAAAGTTTTAGGATAAATATGTTATAGAATAGAATGATTTAACAGCAAAATTGCTTCGATACTGCGAAATAACCCCCCGCCGGTTATTTCCTCTTGTACTTCTGAAATAAAATAATGTCACCCACCTGTAAGTTATTACTATAAAGGAATAAATTTTAGATGATTCCGCATGTGTGTGTGAAAAAACAATGTATACTGCATCTTGTACATATCACATGAAGCTGAGAAGCTGTGGATAGGAAAAAGTCCAATAACATTTAGTGCCCCAGGGGTGGGAAAATCCTCCTGAGGGTAGTGCATAGGTTGAACAAGTGTAGCATAATGTAAGTTCCCAGATAAATGGGGATTGGGGGGTTCCATCCAATGATAATCTGGACTCTTGAATGGACCAGGCTTTCTTGTATCAGGGAACCTTCAAAAGTCACAATGAAACATGCAACCAAGGGTTCCAGATGGGCACAGTACAAAAGCTAAGCCATCAATAAATAATAAAAAAAAATAATTAAAAATCATGAAATCATCATAGCCATCTGAAAATCTAATCATTTCATCAGTCAACATTCAGGAAGCTCTCACTAAAGTTTGGTCAGGCCCGACTTGATAGATCTGTAGATATTCAGCGGACAAGAACATGTTGATGGGCATAGATAACAGTGCAAAAGCTGAGCCATCAATAAATAATAAAAAAAATAATTAAAAATCATGAAATCATCATAGCCATCTGAAAATCTAATCATTTCATCAGTCAACATTCAGGGACCTCTCACCAAAGTTTGGTCAGGCCCGACTTCATAGATCTGCAGATATTCAGCGGACAAGAACATGTTGACGGACGGACGCTAGGACGGACGGACGTACATGGCCACGACAAGACCCCACAGCCCAATATTGTGGGACTTCTAGCACAAGGTAAACCCCTGAAAACTTTAGAGCAAGTGCTTCAGAACAGTGAGCAGTTCTATAACCGTCGAATAGGCCTGCATAGGCTGTGACAGTTTCATTCATCTGAATGGAAGTGTTCAATAATCAACATTAAATGATATGAAGTGAGCAGTTTTTTTAGAGCACTCGCATTTACTGCTGAAAATTTGGTGCCAAACTTCAAGGAACTGGCCCATCCAACACAATTATTTGTGCTTTACCAAGAAAGTGTCATGAAAATAATTGGATATAAATGTTACTACTTTCTGAATGGCAGTATATAAATGTTTTCAGTAAGATAGAATTTGTTACAGCTTAAAATTTGAATTGTGCAAAGCACCAAGAACTCCTGGACCTTGGGAGTATTTCAATATGGTCCTGGTAAAGGAACAAGCAGTTGTTGGCAACAGGCAACTGTTGACAAATTGACAGTGTGACTTACAAAGAACAGGTCTACCTCCTCGATTTTTTATAGGGTTCAGTTCTCAGACCAACTGCATATGTGATGCAAAGATTGGTGCTACTTCGTCTTTGAGTTTGGTGCTCCTAAGTAATCATTTTTGAGATATGGTGGTAACAAGCAATTAATAATTAACTGGCAGTTTGACCTGGAAAATAGCGGTCAATGTCGCTGATTTTCATCAGGCTTCTGCTCTGGGACCACACGAATGTGTACTGTAAGTTTGATGCTCCTTGGCATTCTTTGAGATAGGATGGAACGTGACAATGAAGATTGACAGAAGTACATGATGATGACAATAGCCCAAGGCAAATTTTGGCCAAGGGGTAAAAAATTAATAAGAATATTGCTGGTTTGATTCTTTATTACGTAAGTTTAAAAGGTACAGAGGAATGAGAATGTTTTGAATCCGGCAGTGATTATTATCATATAAAACAAAGAACCAATGTTCAAATAAAACAACTACAGCAATGCGAGCAACAACCTTGTCAGGTAGAACAGTAAGGTGACAAAACCATGCTCTCAAATACAAGACATTCAGTAACCTCTGAATTAAATGTTAAAAAATAATCTTTGAAAGGAAATTCTGACAAATTGGTTTCCCATTCCATTGTTTATATTAACGATATGCAGTGCTTGTAACTCCTGTAGATTGCTCTTGATGCTCTGATCATGCGGTTAGTAAAATCAATGACATTACATACATGAATATACTACGTATGTGCTCAATTCACTGTCTTATCATTAAAATCTGA
The DNA here is from genome assembly GCA_036873755.1 of Hanleya hanleyi. Classification (NCBI taxonomy): domain Eukaryota; kingdom Metazoa; phylum Mollusca; class Polyplacophora; order Lepidopleurida; family Hanleyidae; genus Hanleya; species Hanleya hanleyi. Next base: position 10,644 of record JAVTVY010047263.1, on the reverse strand, counting down.
TTTCTTTAGTATCAAGTGAAGGTTTACGCCTGAATTTTCACAGAACAGTTCTACAGCATTGTGGAATCAAACCCAGCAATTCGATGGAGAGAATGAAAACTCAGTGACTGGTAAAATAGCAACATTTTAAGTTGCCTAAATTAAAACTGGAAATATCTATATGTATTAACTTGTACTGGCAAGATGAAACATACTCGATATTTACACTGTGCCAACAAAACATACAACATTGTGATACTGAACTTACTACTTTGTGATACTAAAATATCATCAATGTGTACAAGGTAAAATATATGCACATCAGTCCAGCTCAAGTTCTCCACCCAAAAAATGTATAAGTAGTCAACGAACCACTGTTGAAATCAAACATGGGTGCACATACTGTCCAATTTCATTCAACAAATTCATTAGAGTGGATCAAAAATAGGAATTGGAAGACTATTTCTAACAGTGATCATTATGCTCTATATACATCTAGCATAGAATACACAATGTTAAAAGAATAGAAAACTGAATATGGTTTCACCCAAACATTTATATTATTGGTATTATTTGCAGATTGTTCTGAGCATCACCAGCTGAGGTGAAGTTCGGGTGTATTTATTCACAGCCCAGTTTATTGGTCTATGTGAAATAAACAACCTCTATTCACAGTCCATGCCATAATTGATGAATTGATTTATTTCAATTATGAGCTAATTTCAAGTTTGGTTCAAACTATATTCAGTCACATGCTCCTGTGATACAAACACCCTGACCAGTTTATTGTTGTATTGAAACTCCGTATTCCAGTGAAATAACAGTTGAGATCGATAGCATAAGCAAACCTTTAAAAATATACTTTATACTTATTTCCTAAGACACACAAATATCCAAGTCCATACACCTGAATAAGGAAAAAAATATATCTTGCATATAATTATCAAAACTATATGAGAACCGCTTTACAGCACACCACTAAGCTCATGGACAAAACAGGGCAAATCACAATCAGGGGGAGACAACCACTTAACACAGAACCCTGCTGCCTTAAAGAAATCTCAGATAAGATACGATATTGAGATAATGTGAAACATCACAAGTGGGTTGCTTTTCCAGATTGAACACTAGTTTAATTAGGCCTAGTTCTTCACAGTGCAGGCTCAATCATGTGATCTGGTACCCCTGATGATGTGCTGAAGGCAAAAGTGATAAAATCGAAAAAATATTTCCTGCCACGAATAGTAGGCTAGTTACCTCCCTTATACTGGGAATAAGCAACATGATGGAGGGGAGGTAACAAATTGAGATAAAATCTTGTGGGTCATAAGGTGAATTAAGTCCTGGTTATTATGTATTTTTTTTCCTTGTTGCCTTCAACTTGTCATCAGGAGTCTCAGATTAAGCAAGCATATACTGGAAGACGGTGGGACCTGAACGTCTCTAAATAAAATGGTGCCCTACATTCTACACAGAACAACAGAGAATACCTCCATAATATTACTACATTCAGACAACAACAATCTATTATTTCATTTCTAATGATTTGGGGGTTTAACACGAGCATACAAGTCAAAGTCGAGAGAGCATACGACCTATATAACTGACATTCTTATCTTCATCAGACCAATGTTATAAGTTGAAATGAAACCAATCTGCAAAAGCTTTTTTCCTGTAGCATTAAAACAAAAATAAACAACAAATCAAATGAGGATGGAATAGTTTCTGGAGGTGGCTCCAGTTTGAAAAGAAATCCTACTATTTGTCCCAGTAAAATAGGTAAAAGGAAATGCGAGATGTGTGGTGAAAAGTTTGTAGCTGAAATACATTCATGTTAACATTTGATCAAATGAACAAAATGGTATCAATGATTAATGTATTTCAGCACATAGTTGAGTTTATACAAGCTCAGAGCTCCAAATCACTGTAGTATATCACACATAAATGAAGAGCTTCATCAAGACAGTTCTTCATATTAGTTAATGGATAGAAGTAAGAACTGGGAAACTAGATGATAATTCTGTATTATCGCTTGTACATGTCAACAGTATATGGATGTTCAAGCCATGTAAAGCCAAGCATTCACTCCAAGAGTAATTCATAACAAGTTTACTATTACACGTATTAATTAGGCTTTTAATAATAGCCTTACGTCAGCATTTCAAAAATAGGGTTATCGCCTCCTCCTGGCCATCTCAAACACATGGTTTGTCCAGCAATCAGACAGTCCTACAATAATGCAGCAAACTACATGTATTATGCGTAATATCTTTGTGCGAGGAAAACCATACCGTGCACACCACATTACTGCAACCAAACTATTACCAATCACTGTAGCCAAATCAAATCCTCTTAAGCCGAGATAAATGTTCAATCCTGTTACTATGTAACTAGTGTGTGGTTCTGCTACTTGAAGACAGATTCCAAGACTGCACACCAGTCTGACTCTCTTCAATAGCCCCGACCTCTCCTACAGTCTCCTCCTCCACCAGCGGTGAGTGGGTGTGCGTCAGGGCTTGTTTAGAAGACGATCGCGTTGAGAAGCCAAACAGCAATGCCAGAACCAAATAAGGACATCACGAAAGTGAATCCCTCGATCTGTCTGACCTGGGCACGGACAAACTCCAGGAAAGAGGTCACTACTCGGTTAGATGACTTGGGATTAGGCTTATCCTAGGAAAAAAAAAACGAAATGTAATACATTTACCAAGCTTCTTACTTTATTTATCCATCTACTATGATTTGTAGGACTGACTGCATGACAAAGAGACATTTGACCTCCACTAATAATTTACATATAATTGTTTCGTGTAACAATCTGCGAGGTCTGTACTACGTCTATGTATGTATTCATTGTTCAAACCCTACTGGGGACAAATTTGCCGTACGATCGCTCCTGTAACATACCTGTATTATTTTCGAACTCTTTAAATAGCTGATGAAGCTGGGATCATCTTTGTTCATCTCCGGCAAGTATTCCATGTACTTAGTTCTGGTCCACCATTTAGTGCTGGAAGATCTAGAATAAAGTAAATATTCTTAAAATTTTAAGACAGCTTACTGATTCTCTGAAGGCATCAGACTCATTTCTCTGTTATATGCTCACAGTGTGATTAGATACATTTCACCAGTTTTCTTGACTATATTCAGGAATACATACTAGAGAAAAGAGCAGAAAATCCATGCTGAGTCAATCTAGATTAGGGTGTTGTTTCAGGAGATGACTTTAGAATACATTGAAAGTTGGTCTCAAATACCTTTTACTTGTCTTCGAACTCAATGCGCAACATGGTGGTGCAAAACATAAGTTTTCTGCCAAGTTATCTCCCCTTCATAAGTTGACTTGACATAAGTCACGCCAGAAAGAATCTTGTGGATTGCTATGATCTGTGAACAAGTGGCTGACCTACCCATCAAATTCCGGCTGATCCTTGGTGAAGTGGTAATGATAAAGGGTGGCTCGGATGAGCTTGGGTGGGGCGTTGGGGAAAGGGTTGGTGTCCATCAGGTCAAGGACCTCTGGCTGGTTTGTCAGTATACGATAGATGAAGTTCAGGAACCAGGGGTTGTTCTGGTAGTTCCCTAGGGCTGCAAACCACAACTGCCAGTCTAAACGTGGCTGGTGAGGGGCTAATGAGTACACAAGAACAGATAATGTTAGATTGAATGTGTGCATGTAAAGCCAAATGTAATAGATACCTGTATGCAAGTAAATCATGGTCCACTTAAAACTTATGACAGAATGAGAAGTAAAATCTACTAGAGATTGTCAGTTTGAAAATTATGTGAATAAAAACCCGAGTGGTTCAAGTCTCCTGATGTTTAGACTACTGATTTGGCTTGGAACTGTAACATTCAGCACCAGGCATGGAAAGCAATCCAAAGCGAGATCCTGTCGCAAGATACCCACAATTACCACATTTGTCCGGGAAAGAAAATTTGACGTGACCCCCAGATGGCACAACCTACAGGTGGATCGGCATGAAAATCCTAAGCGAGATCTTCAGGCAAGGTACCAACATACAAAGTTTGCAATGAACCCATTCAGGTTTTCAAAAGTTACGGTCTGAAAATGAAAGTTTAACTTGGCCCCAGGTGGTGGATCAGCGTGAAAAACAATCCCAAACGAGATGTTGAGGCATAACAAATTTGGAAAGAATCAATTCAGGTTTTAAAAGTTATTGTCCAGAAATGAAATTTTAACTTGGCCCCCAGGTGGCGCCTCCTATAGGCCAATCGGCATGAAAAACAATTTCAAGGGAGATCTTGAGGCAAGGTACCCACATACCAAATTTGAAAAGAATCTGTTAAGTTTTTCATAAGTTATTGTCTGGAAACGAAGTTGGACAGACACACGCAGGATGGATTGATGGACTGCAATACTGTTATCGGCCTTTAGAACTATCAAAATGAGAACAGATTTGAACAATGACATATGCAGCCCTTGTTTGAAAATTTAATGGTGTGGCATCACATGACCAAGTAAGAATGTAATTTTGTTCAAAATAATACAGCACATGTAAAATTGCAACAAATTACAAGACCTTTTCAAAAGATGATATATTTCTCAAGACAGGTAAACTTAATAGTTATACTACAGGTAGCGAACAATAAAAGTGTTCTAATCCTTTTCCTTTATCGAGTATGAATCCTTGATGCATGGTATACATACCAACAATAGGCGGTGCTGTTGATAAATTGCCAGGTTTATACAGGAAGTTGTATTCCTGCCATTCTTCTGTGGGACCATTACGACCTTCAATAATCACCTCAGGTCTTCCTCCAAGACCGGTCATTCTGAACAATCAAACATCAGTTTGTTATACACACGAAGTCAAACATGTTAAATATTCTCATATGAAGGCAAGATAGTCCAAGCGGAATATCAGTTGGATAACCAGCAAGCAATAACCAGATAATCAGTGTTCAAGTAGAACAATTCTAGTTCATGAATAACACAACTTATCTTTACTATTTGAGAATGTAAGCTTACATTCAATATTTAAACAGTATCAAGAGTGTGACTATTTTTGGATAAGAATTTATTCAACAGTGTAAATAAAATGACATTAACCCTCTCTGTACCGTATCGGTGAAATTGTACCAATAGAAATATAGTTCAATGATTGCCTGTCATTGGCATACAAAAATAAAGACTTTCTAGATAAATATTTCCATCATATTATATCTTGTTCGAAAGCTTGGAGTATAATCTTTGAAACTGTGTGGGCAATCAGGGTGTGAAATAGGAAATCAAATTCTAGTTGCCCATGGTCAAGTACGGGCAACCAACATATCCAAATGTATTGCAATTGAAGAAGAATTTGGTTGCCCAAAGGAATTTTGGTTGCCCTGGGCAACCGGGCAAAGGGCTATTTCACACCCTGGAATGATAAGTATATATTCGCTTCATTCATGTTCATGACAGTGCCGATACCAGCTTGGAACTGTTAAAAATGCCGGTACAGAGGGAGTTAAGCAGATTGTCCAAACCCACGAAGTGAGAACTTAACGGTAATCGAGAAGTTTTCTGTTTAAAGTAGAAGTATTTGCCCATGGTTACCAGGTGGCACCACCATGCAAGTTGGACCAATTTTGCCGATACCATTGTTTTTTCATTGAAACACTTGGACACCATGAATCAACAAAGGCAATGTCACAATGCTAACAATGATGCAATAATTTATTATCAGTTTCAGGTCCACTTTGACAATAATGGTATCATCCAGTGAGCATGACCAAATACTCCTGTACTGACACATTAGAAATTCCTCTGCAGTGTAACCTCTCTATAATGCTGTTATTGGTGGACCAAATTTGAAGCCCCCTATCATGCCTATAGATTTTCAAAAGTGCATTTATTTATGCGATATTATTTATATCAGAAGATACCACCTTATAGCAGAAGCACTTTATAGGGAGGCTACACTGTATTATCACCAGCTGTGCTTTGAAAGCAAAGATCTAATCCAAAAGGCTGTTGAGATGATAAACCTTTCTTTGTATCTGATCAATAGAATTGGCATGGGTACAAGAAATAGTATGGGACATGTGATAAGAGAAACACTTGGACACCAGGGTATTTGATATTAATACCAAAATCTATTACCAGGCATCCAGGATATTTCCATGTGCGCATGTTTCCAATGGATATGTTTTAATTGGTACACATTCTACAGCCTACTGAATTTTAACATGCAAATCAGAGAAAAACTACAACCACCCATCTCCAAGCAACTGCGCTAAAAAACATATTTAATTGAACTAAAACAATGTAGTGAAAAACATGCTTAATAAAACGTTTCTAAGAACATCTATAACGTGCATTCCATATTTAGTCCTTGTTCAGGTGTGATAATCCAGACTAAACTTTCTCATAATCGATCTGCAATTTCGACAAAATTCAAGGTGTCACATGGCATGGTTATTGTAATTCTAAAAGACCTAATGAACTATTCGGCATTTTAATCCTAGAATAACCACCATTCTCAATCATTGCAGATATGGTGCAAAGAGGGTGTTAAAGTGAAAGTGGTGACTCACTCATGCCCATAGAAACCCAAAAGATCAGCTTACACTCTGAATAGGCCATAGGAGCTAGTGAGTTGGAAAGGTTCAACATCCTCATGCCATTTTCTAATTTTAGGAGGAATCCGCCAATAGGAATCAGGTTCAATCACACAAAGAGATGCCTATAGAATAAGACGAGTAGAAACCCAAATGTTAGTTGCACACATACTATGCAGGCATGTGATTTAACAGGTTTAAACTTAAAAATCGACTATTGAGGTCAAACGTCCCCCGCCAGCAGCACCAGTTAGGGTGGATTGCATCAACCATAAACTGGACCTGCTGCTGCGGTCCGGGCGTGGACCTCCATGGTTGATGTTTTTTGGTCGATGAAATCCCTTATCACTGATTAAGATTATTGATTTTGAAAATGAAGATCTGTCTGATGAGAGCAATTCAACAGTTCTCGAGTTGTTGTCGGGACATGATCTAACTACTGAAAATCCAAGACAGCTGAAAGTTATCTTGTATTACACAGGCAACTGAAAAGCAATCCCAACTGTCCTCTCACTGATGTCAAGACGCTCTCCAAGTTTGAAGATGATCAGTCCAACCATTTTTGAGTTATTGGTTACACAGGTAACTGAAAGGCATTCCTAACCATTCTCTCACTGATGTCAACCGCTCTCCAAGTTTGAGGTTGATCAGTTAAATCAGTCTTGAGTTATTGCCAGGACAAGATCCAAGCGCGTAGAATTCAAGATGGCTGACCGTGGCCATCTTGGATTATGCAGGTAACTGAAAAGCAATCCCAGCTGTCCTCTCACTGAATGATGTCAATTCACTCTCGGAGTTTCAAGTTGATCAGTTCAATAGTTCTTGAATTATTGGTCGGACAAGAAATGTGTAATGATCCAACTGCTGACAATGAAATATGATGGCAGCCATCTTGGATTACACAGGTAACAGAAAAGCAATCCCATCCGCCCCCTTCCGATGTCAAGACAATCCCCAAGTTTGAAGTTGATCAGTACAATTATTCTCGATTTATTGCCCAGACAAGATACAAGCACTCAAAATTCTAGATGGCTGACAGTGGGCATCTTGGATTATGCAGGAAATTGAAAAAGCAATACAAACAGTACTCTCATCGATGTCAAGTCACTCTCCAAGTTCGACATGTTTGAAGTCGATCAGTTCAATCGTTCTCAAGTTAATGTCCGGACAACATCAAAATGCTGAGATCCAAGATGGCTGGTGGTCATCTTGAAGTACACATAGGACACCGGTAACTGAAAAGCATGCCAACCATCCTCTCATCGATGTCAAGACACTCTCCAAGTTTGAAGACGATCGGTTCAATGGTTCTCGAGTTATTGGTCGGAGAAAAACATGTGTAAAGGTTTGACAACCCAAGATGGCGGATGGCAGCCATCTTGGATTAGTACCAGGGGTTTTTCTAGCCGTTTTTTCATCGTGGTTACCACGATGAAAAACAATATATATTGAGTTTTGCAGAAAATTTCAAATTGAGTTTTGATAAAAAAAAATTGAGTTTTGCGATTTTTGCTGTTTGCACGAAGCGCACAATTTTTTTTTTGAGTTTTCCCACAACATACCAGTTTTCAGTTGATAGGTTGTTTCGCATGACCCGCCCGCATCAATATTTTGGAGATAAATAATGCCGCATGTATTTTAATTATCAGTAATTATTGGTCGTAAAAGAAATAAGTAAGCAAATCTAAGTAAAACGAATGAACCGTCACAGCGCGAGTCAGCGCGAAGGCGACTGAAGAGCCGCCATCTTGGTTCACATTCTTGGGAAAAGCCCTATTTCAAAACGAGGCACAGTCCTTTTCTAGCAAGGATTCCCTTGTGTCAAGCACGTGGCAGTAAAGTTTTAACTCCCGCACTTTTGATGGTCACGTACCAAAGCCATCGTGGTTTTAGTTTATGGATCAGTTGTTTCCTCATTAACCAATTCATTTAACCATCCATTTATCTGATGGAACGCTTTTGGTTGAGTGCTTCACGTCTTCACTCCCGACAACAACACAGACTGTCGACGAATACTCATAGCTTGAGGACTACGGACATACAAAATTCGTCGCCGTGGACAGAGAATCCATATCTTCAGTCAGTGTAAAAGAAATAAAAGAAGATTTCAATAAGAGGGGACTCCTGATGTTGAAAATTCGGGTAATAAATTCTGCAGTTATCTTTAATATTGGTCACAAGTAAGAGTTTTTCCCCTTGATTTCTGTTTACACAATGTGTGTGTATTTGAGTTTTACTCTCTACCATAATTATTTACATAATGTTTCAATCAAAGTAAAGCAAACTTAAAATGTCTCTTTAGAGAATAATTATTTCATAAATATTTTTTTCTGGCGATACTTATGAGAGATTTCAGAGTGTATAAATCTGTAAAACAGGAATGTTGCCAGGTTATATATTCGATCACAATCTTCTCTGTTAACGGTAAAAAATTTAGCTTCAATAATTAATAATTATAGCATCTAGCATGTATGTTTTAGCATGAGGTCATGCTAAACAACCTACCTGACAACAGCCGTACTGTGGTTTGGTGTGGTTGTACCGGAGTGCACAAAACATGCATGTAACAAGAGTTGTCTGACTATCTTAGGCCGAAGTTTATATTTTGATCGACAATGCAGCAGCAGTTATATATGTTGTTGTTGCTCTAAGAAGACACGTCGTGCTAATGTCGCCTTCAATTGTTGGATGATACACGGCACCCTGTCATGGTTTGGGCCAATGAGTTATCTCGTAACACTGAGTTATTTTAGCAATGTTGTTGTAGACTGTGATATAATTCATGTAAATAGAATTGTCAGTATTTGTTGGTCTCTGAAGAAGTGTCGTAAACATATGACCAAACATATGACCAACCTCAGTTCTGTAATTGGTGCGATTAAAAAGTTGAAAAAATTGAGTTTCATCATTTTTTTGATGAAAAAGGCAAAAATATTGAGTTTTGTAGAATTTACGGCGCGCAAAAAAATTGAGTTTTCAAAAATTTGAAATTGAGTTTATGAACAATCTTGGGCTAGAATAACCCCTGGATTACACACGTAAATGAAAAGCAATCCCAACTGTTCTCTGACTGATGTCAAGGCACTCTCCAAGTTTGAAGTCAATTGGTTCAACAGTTCTCGGGTTATTAGTCGGACAAGAAATGTGTGAAGATACAACTGCTGAAATCCAATATGAATGATGGCAGCCATCTTGGATTACGCAGATAAGTGAAAAGCAATCCTAACCGTCATCTTACCGATGTCAAGACACGCTGCAGGTTTGAAGACGATCGGTTCAATGGTTCTCGAGTTATTGGTCAGACAAAAAATGTGTAAAGGTTTGACAACCCAAAATGGCTGATGGTGGCCATCTTGGATTACACACGTAAATGAAAAGCAATCCCAACTGTTCTCTGACCGATGTCAAGGCACTCTCCAAGTTTGAAGTCAATCGGTTCAAAAGTTACCGAGTTATTTGACGGACAAGAAATGTGCAAAGATAAAACAGCTGAAGTCCAAGATGGCTTATGGCGGCCGTCTTGGATTACACAGGTAACTTAAAAGCAATCCCAACCGTCCTCTCACCGATGTCAAGAAACTCTCCAAGTGTGAAGTCAATTGGTTCAATAGTTCTCGAGTTATCGGTCGGACAAGAAAAATGTAACGGAGTTACGGGATAAGGGAAATACGGATGCCCGGTGTTTCTAAGTCCCCCCCAACTAATGTGGTGGGGGACAAAAAAAAAACAGTGCAAACATTAGGTCTCCTCTGATCAGTCACTTGTTGTTGTTGTTGTTGTAACTCCACATAAGCATGGCCAGAAAAAAATCTTTTATACGGTAATTTCCCTATTAATTCGCGATGTAGTGATGAAACTCATCACTCCAAACATTGGCTACTTTCGAATTATTTGTCGAGCGAATTCCAGAAAAACGCGAGTGTTCGAATTAAATGTCGCGCCGATTTTCACGGAAGATCCAAATTGGCGGACCGCTTTGCCGTGGTCGTAGTGATCGTATTTATTACCGTGTATTAACTTTGATATCTCATCATAGTTTCCATAAAAGGCAGTGTATGATGTCAGAAAATCTCCTCTACCCTGATAAAGGCGTCTAAT
>JAVTVY010047262.1:0-22997 GCA_036873755.1 Hanleya hanleyi | reverse complement strand
AAAGTCCGTGTTCCGCTTTTTATATTTTCGGAAAAAATCCTAATTTTACATGCACTCACCCCATTGACTCGATAGGCAGGCCCCGATAAGCCCGGGGACCGATATTAGCCCTTTTGGCTAGATTTGGTTAGGGTTTTTTCCTATTTTAGGGGTAAAGTCCGTGTTCCGCTTTTTATATTTTCGGAGACAAATCCTAATTTTACATGCACCCACCCCATTGACTTGATAGGCAGGCCCCGATAAGCCTGGGGACCGATATTAGCCCTTTTGGCTAGGGTTGATAGGGGTTTTCCCCTATTTTAGGGGTAAAGTCCGTGTTCCGCTTTTTATAGTTTCGGGAAAAAATCCTAATTTTACATGCACCCACCCCATTGACTTGATAGGCAGGTCCCAATAAGCCCGGGGACCGATATTAGCCCTTTTGGCTAGGGTTGATAGGTGTTTTCCCCTATTTTAGGAGTAAAGTCCGTGTTCCGCTTTTTTTTCTGGAGAAATTTTTACATGCACCCACCCATGAATGGATGCCCCTTCACGAATGCTTCACTTTGATACCTCACTCGACCCAATCGGACCATGCAGCGTATTTGAAGTCTAGGGACTACTTTTTCTCCGCGGAAGCTTTTTCCCGCGGCCGCATCACCGCCAGACCGCATCACCGCGGAAGAATACATGCCCAGGGGCCCTTTGCCGGAACTATAGTCACCCAGAGTTACCTCCCCCTAGATTGGAACTCTTCTGTGTTGGAGGTAGTTTTTGGTCTCTTGAGCTGGTGGCGCCCCCTGTCGGATGCAAGAGTTACCTCCACCGGCAAAATATGCGCTGAAATAGCCTTTATATACTACTTACCGGTAGCCTACACGTTATATCCCACGCGATTTCGGTATTAGTGCCTACCTTACCTCCGGTGCGGGGCAAAGGGGTATTTTCGTACTCCGTTTTGGGGTAATTTTCATTATCCGTTCTCAGTTCTGAGGACTGAGCAACTAATTTTGCGTACACACGTTCTGGACGTATTCCACGTTCACCGTATTTTCCTATTTTTCATTCTCTATTCTCTGTTCCACCAAGTTATAATTTTGCGTTCCTCGTTTTCTGAGATTCGTTATTTACGTTCCCGTTCACACCGTCACTCTCGTATAAATTGCTTGCCTGCAAGAGGGGACGCAACTCCAGCGGATTCAGCTCTTCTGTGTGCTTCGAAACAAACCTGTTGTGGAGAATGACGTGATCATGAGTGCAACAACAATCCTCTTCTTCGATTCCGTGGTCCAATTTTGAAATTCCAATGGCGACATAGGCCTATAAATTTTTTCATAAATCCACATCCGAAAGCCGTCCTTAAATATCACTCAACTTACTTATATCATGAATTCTACGAAAAAGCGGACATCTTTTCGCATAAAATATTTTTCCTGCAATTTTTGAACCTGAAGAACTTGTCAAGGAAGAAAAGTTGCATTTTACTGAAAACTATACTATTTTGAAACATCTGTAGAGAAGATATGGATGTGACGGCAACTGTATACCCAAGGGCGGGTCCAGACCCCCCCATGAAATCTGGAGAGAAAAATAATTTGAGAGAGATCAGCGAACCCTGGGAGTCCACGTAGAAATAATGTCTTAAATTGATATGTAAAATGAACGGATGTGCATTATGTAATTAGAGTATCATGTAGGCGTATTAAACAGACCATCATCTATTCATGTGGTCTGTGAGCGTACTATTAATGTTGGAGTTTCAATATGTATCTAAAATAAGACATTATCGTCGCGAGCGCACCACGTGTATGTGATAAATCAGAAAGTCAAATGGAGTCAGGCATAAGGTGTGATAGTTTTCAATTTGCGTGCTTATGCGAAACCAAAGTGAAAATAGAACCATTTATCTTAATACATTATGTTTCGATTTATTTCAGGGACAACGCTTAAGCCCGGCGCACACGAGAGCTATCAGCTGAGCTGACGGCCTCAATTGCCTGTCAGCTCAGGGGCTAGCTCTCATGTGCGGGCAGTTTTTGGTGAGTTTTTGGCCTCGCGAGGCCGGGAGAAAAATATCAAACTTGTTTGATAATTTCGCCTCGCGAGGCCAAATCTTCAGCATGTGCGGCGAACGCAAGCCAACAGCTCAGCAGTTTTATTGGATCGGCCAATGAATCGCATGTTATTTTCACACGATTCATACGCACGATTCTTCAAAATTGTCTCGAAGAAGACGTTAAGTGGGAACCGAAATCAATTTCGTGAAACTGTTGCTCACCGTGTGCGCTGAAACCACACGAGAGCTAGCCCCTGAGCTGACAGGCAATTGAGGCCGTTAGCTCAGCTGATATCTCTCGTGTGCACCGGGCTTAAGAACTCGTCAGAGATCTAGGGCCCCGGAGCTTCCGAAGCCTAGGCGGCCACTGCACTCTCGTTTGTTGGACTATGAAGAGATTCACTTTAATTTTAGCTTTGTGTAAATGAAACGTATCGGTATCGTTTTGGTTTCTGATGTTACATGACGTAAATGTCATCGTTTTGTATGTGTTAAATATAACTAAAAAGTCAAATGGATTCAGGCACGAGGTGTGATTGTTTCTAATATCGATGCGAAACAAACGTGAAAATAGAACCATTAATCTGCATACACTTTTTATGTTCAGATTTATTTCCTGGAAAATGCGTAGAACTCATCTCCAGTCACCTAAGACCCCGGAAGCTAAGACCCCGGAGCTTCCGGGGCCTAGGCGGCCCCTGGACCCTCGCCTGTTAGGCTGAGGATTCGCTTAATTTTGCTTAGTGTAAATGAATCGTATCGGTATCATATTGGTTTCTAATGTTCCATGGAGTGCGATTTTTCACTATCGATGCGTGCTTATAAATGCGAAACAAGCGTGAAAATAGAAGCATAAATCTGCATACATTTTGTTCAGATTTATTTCCCGAAAAACGCTTAGAATGCATCTCTGGTGATCAAGGATCTCAGAGCTTCCGGTGCCTAGGCGGCCCTGGACCCTCGCCAGTTGCGCCTGTTTATATGTGTTAAATATAAGTAGAAAATCAAATGGATTCAGACATGATTGGTTCAATATCGATGTGTGCTTTTAATTTAAATCATAGGCGGCCCCTGGACCCTCGCCTGTTGGGCTGTGATAGTTGACTCTCTCCCCCCCCGCCCCCCCTAGGAATTTTCGCTGGATCCGCCCTTGATACCTTGGTAAAAATAAGAGTTCAGAGTTTTATTTTTATAAGTAGAAATGATAAATTCACCCAATGAATATTTTTTTGGAGAAAATGTGTAATTAATAAAGCTCTTTTACCGAGAATATTTAAAAGCGCACGAGAAAAAAAATCTTATCATCCTTGGGTACTGTATGTTATTAAGAGATGTCATATAAGAATAATCAGATTGAAACAGAGCAGCAAAAAAAAAAAAAAAAAAAAATAGACAAGCAACATTAAACTCTGTCCATTTTAATTAGTCGTCTACTTTGGAGCTTGTCAAAAATCAATAGTTAACCCTGCAACAATTTTCTTTTTTGCAGCGTGTATAACAAACAGAACTATCATTTCTCTGTGATATCGATAATATATCAGGCTTGAACTAACTTTTTCATTCTCTCCATATAAAACGCCAGTGCAGTTGTTTATGTGCCGGGTCTCAATTACATAGAGAGACGTAATAATGTATTCACGCTCACTGGCCCAAAGGTCATTGATGCCGAATACAGTAATAACAGGCGGTCCTTGAGAGTGTCGCTTAAATCCCATGCCCAGTGAAATTGTCAAATGATAAACCGCGCATACCGTACACGGCATTGTTGACCTTTGTACTAGACAACACGAATACATTATGGCGTCTCCCTATGTAATTGAGTCCCAGTACATGAAACAACTGTACTGAAGTTTTATATGGAGAGAATTACAAAGTTATTTCAAGCGTGATATATTATCGATATCACGGAGAAATGGTAGTCGTTTTGTAGAGTTCTGTTTGTTCTACACGATGCGAAAAAGAAAATGTATGCAGAGTTAACTGCTGATTATTGGCAGGCTCCAAAATAGACGACTAATTAAAGTGGACAGACTATAGTCAAGAGTTATGTCCGTTTGAGGTGATTCCGTCATGCAGATTTCGAGGCATGATTTACTGACATTGCTGGGTCATCTGTAGATTTTTCATGGATCCGTGGACAAAAGTCATATAGAATAGCAAACTTAACATAAAACTTCATGAGTATGACCACGAAACTTCCGAGTACATGGCTTTGAATAACAAAAAAAGTCTTCCCAACGGTGATTCCGTCACGGTGGAATTCATGATATGGGTTATTTTGTTTACAGTTTTGGAGTATATAATGAAATATGTTGTCAACTATGGACAATTTCCAACGTTTTCCGATGTTTACTCCGCACACTTGAATTCTTCACGAATTGTTTTTTCTTCGTTCTTCGTATTTGGACTATTTTTTTTCTTTTTTCTCCGTACTAGAGATATTTTTTTACGTTCACACGATCGCTTACCCCCCCCCACACCCATTGCCCCCCCCCTCCCCCCTCTCCGGTAATCATCCATAAACTGTTTTCTGTAGAGAAAATGCATCAAACATTTGCAAGAACTTGAAATTCTTGTAAATCTAGGCACAGTAACTCGTATATAGTCTACTGTCAGATCGGCATTCGTTCAACGGTCATCGGTCTTCGTGCATCGGTCTTCGTACCTCGCTCATCGGTCATCGTTGAACGTTCTTTGTACATCATTCCTCGTTCAACGGTCTTCGGTCTTTGTCCATGTTTCCTTCCATCCAGTTTTTAATTCGGCTCGTTCTGTTTTCTTTCGTTCACCGTTCCGGTTCTAAAGCGTTTCTAATGAACGCAAACGGAAGGGAACGCAAAACAAAAAGAATAGATGAACGCAGTTGGGTCTGTAGCAACGATAACAATGTTATAGCGCTGAGCTTGACGTCACAATAGAAAATGACAATCTTGCACTCCTTTGCACATATTGGACCAGTCCCGTTCAGCCTTGTTCACGTAAAAATCAGCCCAGAGATCGACTACCCAAGTCGAGTAAGGCAGTCGAGTAAAGGGCCATTTCCACAGCACGCGTTTTCGCAGCGACAACCACATCCGAAAAATAGCCGCCATGTTATTCAATGGTGTAGTACTCACAGTACGCGTCAGTCGCAGCGACATCAGAACCACATTTTTGACGCGCGACAAAATTAGAACCAGGGCTATTTCAACGCGTTGTCGCTGAACTATCGACCAATCGGAGGGGATAGAGATCGAGAGCCCGGTTACGTTGAGGGGAATCCCGTCCGTTGAATGGCTGGAATGGCGAGAGTGACGCTGTCATAACGCGTGCTGTGGAAATGCGCCAAACTGCAAAAAGTTGTGGTTTGCAGTTGTGGTTGTCGCGACGCGTGCTGTGGAAATGGGCCTTTAGAAACGTCACAGATCACCCACACTAAAGGCCCATTTCCACAGCACGCGTCGCGACAACCACAACTGCAAATCGCAACTATGTGCAGTTTGACGCATTTCCACAGCACGCGTTATGACAGCGACGCTCCCGCCATTTCAGCCATTCAGCGGGAGGGATTCCCCTCAACGTTGCCGGGCTAACGATTTCGATCCCCTCTGATTGGCCAATAGTTCAGCGACAACGCGTTGATTCTGTCGCGCGTCAAAAATGTGGTTCTGATGTCGCCGCGACTGACGCGTGCTGTGAGTACTGCACCGCTGAATAACATGAGGGCTATTTTTCTGATGTGGTTGTCGCTGCGAAAACGCGTGCTGTGGAAATGGGCCTTAAGCTTTCGCACTCGAACGATTTCCGACTCACTCGTGTCGACAAAACTTGAACAACATACACTTATTTAAATTTGTGATCGAATTTATGTTTATTTTTTATTAGAAATTCAACAATTTTATAATTTCAATCAGAACCGAGCCGAGTTGGTCCCTTCATGAGGCCGTGTGTCTTTGGCAATGTCACCGGCTGACTTTGGCCGCCATTTTAAATCCGACTACTCCGATCAGCGAGTGGGGTTCTTAAACCACACCCGAGTTTAATTCGATAATGACGCCACGGACAGCCGAACTGCATTTTACCAAATCCACGCACCGTTCACATTTCCACATCTGTACACCTACATCCACATATCTATATTCACATATCCACATCTACACATTCACATATCTGCATCCACGCCCACATCTACATCCACATTTCCACATTCACATCCGCATATCAACTTCCACAAAATATCCACAACCGCATCTAAATATTCGCATCCACATCCACATTTCGACTTCCAAATCTACACATCCACATTTACACATTCACATTTCCACATCCACATATCGTCCTCCACATCCACACCTACGCATCCGCATCCATCTCACTATATCCGCATCCACATCTTTATATCCATTTCCACATCCACATATATCGACTTCCCCATATATGCGCAAACACATACATTCACATATCCACAAACACATCTATACATCCACATTTCCACATTCATATCCACATATCGACTTCCACATATCCACATCCACATTTCAACACTATCCACACCTATATACGCATCTAAATAATATCGATTAATATTGAATTTGAATATAAATGATTTAATAAGTCCAGAAAGGAAGTTAACTCTACAAAAGAAGATGAATATGTATATGCATGTAGATATATGACAAACTCCACTCTAATAAAGGGGAGACTCGGGAACAAGTATACAGGCCATCGCTTGTACATCTTCTGAGATCCGAGTTCCGAACTTTGCCGAACACCATGTTTCGGACTTTAGCGAGCACCGGGATTTCCGAGCACCGATCTCCGGATTTTACCGAGATGACCCTTCGAAAGAAAAGTAACTCCACTAAAGGAAGGTAACCATGCTAAATGGAGTTAACTCTACACCGATCTCCGGATTTTACCGAGATGACTCTTCGAAAGAAAAGTAACTCCACTAAAGGAAGGTAACCATGCTAAATGGAGTTAACTCTACTTCACATCGCTGAAAGAGATGTCCGCGCACGTAAAATCGCTCGTCTGGTGGTGCCGCCGATAACCTGGTGAACCATAGCCTATACAAGCTATAGGTTGCGGCGCCCACAGAGGAGCGAGCATTCTCTCGAACCAGGCCTCTTTTGGCTGCAGGTCATGAACGATATCGTTTTGTGCACTTTGGTTTATCGGGTACATCAGTGTATCGCCGGTACCACCAGGTGAGCGAACATGTGTGCGATGACATAATTTTCGGTGATGACGTCACCTCCGGTGATGACGTCACTTCCGGTGATGACATCACTTTTATCAAGTTTCAAGGGTCAGTGATCAAAGCATGTGCGTGTGATTGGACGGTCGACAATGCGTTAAAGGAATGCTTCACTCAATTTAAATGCGTTTCTATTGTAAATTTTTTTACCTAAAAATAAAATGCACCACTTATATCTGGCCACTGATGATGGAAATTTTATTTTATTAATTTCTGTGTTTTATTCGCGAGCGTCTGAGCGCTGCCTTGTTTACAACCGCTTGAGCCGCACGAAAACGAGGCTGTTTGAACTGATAATGCCATATTAAGGATTGGAACGTCATTTGAACAGTCACAATCAAAGCGTGACTGAGATACATCATTCTTTAGATTACGACTTTACAACGAATATTATGGATTAAGAATACTGATCAGCGATACGGATTTGATATTTTTGGAACATCATGATGTCTTGCCGGCATCATTGAAAACTGTTGACCGCTTCTCTCTTGCAGGAAACAAGCCTATGTTTATGTATACTATGATTGTCTTTTTGAATTTGGTGCTAATACTGTTATATGGAATATGGATCGAATAGGTATGACGGACCAGACGCTTGTAATTTGCGGATTGGTCCAGCATAAATTCCGCAAGGAGTATCTATTGTCAAATTCAGTACCACTAGTAGTAACTAGTTCAGTATGTTTATTTGCTCAATGTTGATAGTACGCTCATATTAAAATCGAGATTTCGTCTTTCCATTGCTCTTCTCATTTTGAGGATAAGAGAGGCCTTAAGCATTGGTGTAATTTAGAATTCTACGTGACGTCGGTGTGTAGTTATTTGGAGCTCAAGAACATAGCGGCGCCTAGATGCTCAAAAACACGATTAGGAGATTCATAAAAAATAATACTTTTTTGTTTTCATTGGCAAACTTTAATTTCGATTACAAACCTCAATAAAAATGAAAGCCTATTTGAATTGAAGGCGTCAAGATACGGAATTAAGGCGTTGAGATAGGGCGTTCAGGCGTAGCGACGGGCGTCAGTGCATTTCGATGAAATAGTGTCAATTCCATTGAATATTACGCCATCATTTAGATCAATCAGAGCTGCTGAGCTATCTCACCGTTGGCGAGCATTACTCGGGTTATGGTGTACGTATACGAATGAGTTTAGACCGGTTTGCACTGGTTTAGACCAGTTTGAACCGATTGTGATAGATAACCAGCTAGCGTGTTATAAAAGGAGAGCGGTCTGGCCGTTTCAGCAGACACCCTGTCAGCCATGAAGATGTTCACTGTCTGCGTCGTGGCGTGAAGACGTAGAGGATACACTCTCGCTCACACACACACACACACAAACGTACCCCTCCACAAATACTGATACACACACACACCTCCACACCTCCACACCGCCCCCCCCCCCCACACACACACACAACACACACACAACACAGGCTTTCCTGTCGAGTGCGCATGCGCTCCATGACTTTACCGGCGAACGCCAGTCAAAGGCCCCGAAACCCCTCCCGTTGTTCGCTGAGACAGATTGAGCAAATACACACACTCTATACTTTGTTCCACAAAAAAAAACCCAAAACGACCACAACTACTGGACATTATGCTGTCCTACACACACGTTGATGACGTATACTCTTCATCCAAACATGTTGATACTTGTTTGTCTCAGAATATGACATCACGGCAAATTCCCAGTCAAGCTCCGACTTGTCCTGACATGTATCGATATGCATAGGCCAATTAAAATTGAAGTATCAGCGAAGTATTAAAGGACTGATGATTGACCCGTGACAACTGGAAGTGACGTCACAAAGTTACCAGAGGTGAACGCACATTACCGGAGATGAATGCGAACAACGCTCGTTGATGTACCTACAGCACCAGCGGAGAGATAACTCCGTAAGTAGGTCAGCGAGCGTGGGTTTAGCCTATCACAACTACTAATGTTATAAAATGCTCCGATGCTGGTTAATGATGCACTTCATGAAATGTGTTTGATTTTTCAGGCGTTACGGATAGTACCAGTGAACCTAGTGTGATTACCGCATCACCCGAGCCCGAGCCAGCGCCGTCTAACGACACCGTTGACAATTATGCTGCACATATCAGTAAGTTTATCAATATTATATTCTCTAGCTGCTAATCTAACATTTCGTGGAATATTTCTTGAATCAAAATCATTATTATCTGAAAGTTGTGGATACGCTTGTAAAGCACTGTGGTCATTATACTATACCCCATAGTGTTAAAGTACCTCGGTGGCCTGGTTAGAGCATCGGCCTCGCCAGCTGTACTGTAGGAACTGTAGGAACTGGGTTCAGTCCCCGGCCGGGTCATAACAAAGACTTGAAAAATGGAACTTGTTGCTTCCTCGCTTACAATCAGCATTAAGAGGGCAGAACAAGGACTGATTCGCTCGGTGTCAGTATAATGTGAATGAGGTGTGGTGTCATGTCTGACTACGGCATGATATTTCAGTGGGACAGCACTATAAAATGGCAGCATTAGATCGGCTCTGTAGGTCCATCCCCTCCCTCTCATCGTGATATAGCTGAAAAAATTGGTGAACGCTACGTTATTCATTCACTCACTAAAGTGCATGGTGATTCCTTTCACTGGATACCCACATGACACTAACCACCCGTCCCTACACTTCCCTCGAACAAGTTTGCTCACCGAGCGCGATGACGGCACCGATGTAAAAGGAAAGATATGTCCAATACGAAAGATTGTTCGGTTCCTATCTTTTCTGAGACATTTTTTCTTGACTTGCAACTCAGGTAAGACATATTTTTCTTAAGAGGATTGCATGAAAGTGGATATCGTTTCCTGAAAAATTCTTTCCCTTCACACCTGACAAGACGGCAAGACGGTGAGGGCACCAAGTCAGTCGTATTGTACCGCCTGAGAGCTTTCATATGAAGTACATCCATCCATCCATCCATCCATCCATGATGACCCACACGACCCCATTCGCCCAACCATCCCTTCTTTCACCTCCTCAATATTATGGATGCGTGCCGATGACGTTAAGAAGAAAGTGAAAAGACGATCAAGACACCACCCCAGTCATATACTGTACAACGTGTGGGCTTTCATCATATACCCCCAAAAGATCCTCATTCGCCCAACCATCCATCATTACCCCTCCCCTAAAGGTTATCTAGCGAATGCGCATGCGCACCGATGCTGTCACTGATCATTCATACTACTAGGTCTCCCTTGCCTTAAATCAGCCGACACTATCATTTTGGATCGCTTGATCATGTACAGATGGAAGATCATTACGCCATCTCACTTCGACTGTAAGTCCGCAACGCAGCACTGAGCTGACATTATCAGCAATGCCTAGATAGACGGGATTATTAAATAGTCTTGACATTATTACTGCGGACGTTTAAGTAACGAGAATATATCAAATGTATTGCTTAGTACAATCCAAGCAACGATCGCTTGAAAGTGGAATCTGTGATAAGGTCAGCTCTTTTGTGCCCTTCTTTCTGTCTCATTTTGTCCATGATTCAAAGCATCAGATACGAGCGGTCGGTACTGCGGGCACCGACACTTTGATCTAACGTCCGCTCAAAGTGACAAGATGACAGGCTTTCGTAGTTCCCCAAACACCCTATTAGCACCCTGCAACCACCTTTTTCATATAACTCCCCACCAGGCTGATCTAGAGAGTGAGCAAGTGCGACTACGGTGTCCCTGGTCAAACAGAGAAGACGGCCACGACACGACCAAACAAATTTAGTGCCTGTGCGCACCTTGTATATGAAGGCGACGTTATGTACAGTGGCGATGGCTGATTTCTGAAATGCTGCGGGCCTTTATCCTGAATGACGTTAAATGAATTTATATAGGCTTCTATTACAAAGGTTAGCCTCTTAAAGCAATATAACCAACTATTTTACTGTCGTTGAGGGCGATAACCTATTATTTATATTACAATTTGTGGAGCCATATTTCTGCTTTGTGGTTAACGTGGGCGCCGCCATGTTGCCTGTGTAATGACGTGACTGATGACGTCAGCATTCAGGACAACGTCACGGCTAACGCTTGAACCAGGGACGCAAGCTCTACCGGGCATTCATTTCGTTCCGCTTTGCGCCTCTCCATTTAGCGTTGTAAGGGTCTCACGGACTGTGCCGGAGATGACTCGAGGTCATCTGTTGCCACAGTAAACGAATATGGCGACCGTCTAACTGGGCGAATTGATATCAGTGGCTACTCACCCATATATATTTCCGCAACATATAGTTCTAGGGTAATTTGTCAAAAAGCTGCCTTCAAACTGTGTGAAACTGGCGTTTTGAAATACATTGAATAACTGGTTAGTGTATTTCGAGATAAATATACATTTTGCGATCAGTAAAACAATCAGATAGAACAGTTCTTGGTTTCTACAGGAATCCTGCAAAACATGGCGAGACCCCTACAGGTAGTAGCGCAAAGCACCCTGGGAGAAGGTGCCAGGGACGTTCCGCGTTCCAACTACGGAAGTAGTATAGAGCGAGCATTTAAACGTAATGGCGCATCACTGCGCATGCGCAGAACTTTTTGTGACGTCACAGCGACATTGTGCGCAGGTGTTTCTGCGCAGATTTGCGGAGGAAGTGCGGAGGGTCGGGGGATTCCCCAGGGGGGGGTTCCCATGACGATCACAACTATAGTTCCGGCAACCTGTAACCTTTGTATTCCTCCGCGGTGATGCGGTTTGGCTGTGATGCGGTCGCGGAAGAAAGCTTCCGCGGAGGAAAAGTAGTCCCTAGACTACAAATACGCTGCATGGTCCGATTGGGCCGAGTGAGGCTCTTTTCAGTCATGTCATGGGTGTTTTCACAGAATAAATGCCATGCGGAGGATGGGGACTAGTATTTCGCTGACGTCCTAGTAATAAACATAATCTATAGGTGTTGTACCATGTTAATAGGATCAGTCTAGCATCTGTACCACCCTAGGGTCGAGTGTTTATTGTCCGGTGTATCTCCGCAAGAAAACAACAAACAAAATGGCGGCTCCAGGATGGTGCGGGGACGCCCTTTCCCCATCACGGCGTCGACCGTAGCGCCATCTGCACACATTGACGCAAGGGAGACAACTCGTGTGGACCAAGGATATGGAAATAGCCGTGTTGGAGCTAGGGGAGTTACTACTGGCCCAGTGGGGTCGAGTGATGTATCAATGTGAAGCTTAGGTGAGGGGGCATCTGATGGGCTGGGTGTGGGGTTGAACTAGCGTCATTCTGCGCATGCGCGGTGGCCCAAGGGTATGGAAATAGCCGTGTTGGAGCTAGGGGAGTTACTACTGGTCCAATGGGGTCATATGAGGTATCAAAGTAAAGCCTAGGTGAGGGGGCATCTGATGGGCTGGGTGTGGGGTTGAAATAGCGTCATTCTGCGCATGCGCGGTGGTCCAAGGGTATGGAAATAGACATTTTGGAGCTAGCGAAGCCAATAATGGTCCGGTGGGGTCGAGTGAGGTATCAAAGTGAAGCTTATGTGAAGGGGCATCTGACTGGACTAGTGGGTTGAAATAGCGTCATTCTGCGCATGCGCGGTGGCCCAAGGGTATGAAAATAGCCGTGTTGGAGCTAGGGGAGCTACTCATGGTCCAGTGGGGTCGAGTGAGGTATCAAAGTGAAGCATTCGCCAAGGGGCATCTGACTGGACTAGGGGCTCGTGCGTTGTCACCATTCTGCGCATGCGCGGTGGCCCAAGGGTATGGAAATAGCCGTTTTGGAGCTAGGGGAGTTACTAGTGGTCCAATGGGGTCGAGTCAGGTATCAAAGTGAAGCATTCGTGAAGGGGCATCTGACTGGACTAGCGGCTCGGGTGTTGTCACCATTCTGCGCATGCGCATAGACGTTTTGGGATGTAGGGGAGTCCCTAATGATCCCATGGGGTGGAGTGAGGTATCAAAGTGAAGCCTAGGTGAAGGGGCATCTGATGGGTTGGGTGTGCGGTAGGAATATCATTCTGCGCATGCGCAGATGCAATGCGGAGCTCTCGTCCAATCAGAAGCGAGTATTTCAAATCCGCCACGGAGCTCTCGTCCAATCAGAAGCGAGTATTTTGACCCGGTGCATTATGGGACATATCCAAGATGGCGGCACGTATGTTCAAGATGGCGGCACATCCGGTGTCGAAGACTGGCCATTTTTGTCGGGATGTGGTCACCTAGTGTCGAAAACTGGACCCTGTATGGGTCCCGCTAGACGTGTTGGAGCTAGGGGAGCCACGAATGGTCCAATGGGGTCGAGTGAGGTATCAAAGTGAAACATTCGTGAAGGGGCATCTGATGGGCTGGGTGTGGGGTTGAACTATCGTCATTCTGCGCATGCGCGGTGGCCTAAGGGTATGGAAATAGACGTTTTGGAGCTAGGGGAGTCCCTAATGGTCCAGTGGAGTTGTATGAGGTATCCATTTGAAGCATTCGTGAAGGGGCATCGGACTGGACTAGTGGCTCGGCCGTTGTCACCATTCTGCGCATGCGCAGACAGGGAATTCTGTATATATTTCATCCAAGTATAGCGGAAAGCGGTTGTCATGAATAACAACAAGTTCAGCAAGGTTTATACAGTTTATTATCCCCAATGTTACATCATACCCAGGCTGGGGGAGCCGCCCTGGGTATGTTTAGTATGTTCACAGCAAAACAAATTGAAATATCAAACACCATGTTTTATTATTTAGCGCACCGTCACATTATGTACAAGTGTTTACTGAGCTCAAGTCAACGATCAGCATGTAGACATAGAGACTATGTGCGGCATCTTATGGTATTCATCAGTGCGCGGGTGACGCATTCAACCGATGGCGGTGGTCGGTCAGCTTGGTAAGGAAGAACGTGGCATTGGTGACCTTCTCTACGACCCATTGTATGTTGGGGCGTTGACGATGTGCCCATCTCAAGGGTTCCACGGTGTCCAGTATCTCCAGCATCGTCTCTAGTGACCTCCGGTTAATGATGGTGAGCGGTTGGTCAAACACATGGCTGTTATTACTGGCATAATAATACCGTAACTGGTCCGTCTTTTTGTGACGTAAGATGTACCCGAAAGCAACATTCAATTTGAAGGCCGTAGTTTGATCTTTGAAGATGGCTTCCACGTAGCTGCGTAGACGGGTGAGGTGGGTCAGTGGGAAATTGTAGATATCTGGAATGGGGCGATCACGGTGGAAAATGTGCCGTATCATGGGCCATTGGCGCCGATCGATGTCATTCACTGGATGGGCGTCCTGTAACAGATCGCTGGGAATATCCACTGCATCTTCCAGAAAATGTCCGATGTCGTCAGGCGTATGACTGGCAACAGCAATGCTAGGGACTGGCTGGATATCTAGGCTCTTCTGAACTGTGGGTATAGGCGGGCTCTCCGTGATCGCATCACCAATGGCGTTCGTCTCCCCGGGCTTATCTTCACTGGGTCTCACCTTCCGCGGCTCCTCTTCAGTAGGAAGTTGTCGCCCAAACCGTGGAGACGGGACATGAATCAAACGCTGATGCCGTCTCAACTGACTGCGTCATTTGAAGAGTTCACCACAATCCTTACATTGTTCCGTCGCACCCTCGTGGAATGAGCGTTCGTGGCGCAGTAAATCATCCTCCCGATTAAATGACCGTGCGCAGGTTCTACAAGTATACCGTGCATCGTTGTGGGTGGAGGCCTCGTGGCGTCGTAAATTATCTAGACGAGTAAACTGCTTCTGGCAAGTTGTGCAAGTGAACATCTTGGTGGTTGATAGAGTGTCTGATGAAACGGCAAGGCCGCTTCCCTTTTATAGCACGCTAGCTGGTAATCTATTTTTAGCACACTCTACCCCAAGTGGAGGATCGAGACTGGTGTACTGGTGTACGACTGAGCCGCATTGCGCAGACGCGAAGTACCCGGATGATAGACACGGACGTCACCGATCCGAAAAGACACGGACTTTACCGAAAATACACGGACTTTAACGAAAAGACACGGACGTACCCGAAAAGACACGAAGGTGAACGCCATTGTGGGAAACCCACACAGACAGGTCAGTACATGCATTCCTATGATGTTCACGCATAATAAAAAGGATTGACCTGTAATCTGTGTTGTTGTTGTTGCTCCCTTTTTTGGACTAACCCATCAGAATAGTACGTATCACGGACTACACCCGTAGAGCTACATCTGGTCTATAAAACACGTCTCTCTGGATCCCACACTTTCATTTCTACGGTTGCAGAGCCATGACGGAGATCCAGCCCCATGCGACTCGCATTTTACAGCATGCCACCGTGGTGAATTCATTCACGGGTTACCGAGCAGTGGTCCGGTCCATGTTTGCAGATGGCGACGACAACGAGGGGCGACGCCAGATCCTGAACGAGTTCACAGAAGCGGTCCTCCACAGAGTGCACTCGATGGAGAGGCGTGCCATCACTCACCACTACTGGACTATGACAGCCATCCTTGATGCTCGGGCTATGGACCAGGAGCGCTCACGCCGGAACCAGCGCCGGCTGGTTGGCCTCATACTAGTCTGTGCCCTATTGACCCTGGCGCTGTGGTATTGACACTATAAATACCAGGGTCAGACAGAGTGTGTGTCATTCACCGTTCGACATTTGGAGCAAGCATGTCATCCGACCTACGAGCCATCCTGCCCCTTACACCCCAGGTGGGGTTACACGTCTATGAAGATAAAGTCACCCTCGTGGAAGACCGTGGAGATATTTGCTGGGCGCCCGCTGAGACCGTATCGAATACGGTGACACTACCTCGTGACGGCTGGACCAAATTCAAACGGGTGTTGAGCGGTGAGCTCGACGGAAACCTCATCCACATAGACAATGCCAACTACGTATACCGTACCTCCCTCTTCCTACGCCTGGGCCGCTACCAAGACCCTACGCGAGGCTTCACCCTAGACCCTGATCTGTGGTCAGCCTTGGAGAAAGTGGTGCCTATTGTGGACCAGCTGTTTACACCGGACGAGCGATCATCACACCAGTTGGGGTGGGCTCGTGCTATTGAGGACGCGCTGGCTGAACCCCATGAACAACTGTCTAGCCATGAACCCGACGACGACGATGCCATTGATTACCCGGCTAGACTCAGTCAGCCCAGTGACATGACCACCTGATCCTTTGATCTCACGGGGTTCTCCCTATAAATACGAGAGACAGTGAAATCTGGTACCATTCACGTACTGACCATGACGGAGCATATAGTACTGGCGTATTTCAGCTTGACCCCCGAGGTTTTCCTGCACGTGTATGCGGATAAGGTCGATATCATGGAGGAGGTGGGAGACATCTGTGATGCGGACCCTACACAACCGTGCCCGGCTCACATTCGTCTGTCCCGGGAGGGCTGGACCAAATTCAAACGGGTGTTGTCTGGTGAACTGGACGGCGACCTCATCTACTTGTGTCACGATGTGTACATCCGACGCGGCCCTTTCTTTGCTCAATTGGCTCGGCTAGATGGAGGTACAGTGCATTTTACCCTTCACCCTGATCTATGGTCTGCATTGGAAGATGCCGTGGTAGACGTGGATGAAGTGCTTATCAAGCGATCATCAGACGAGTTGGACTGGTCATTTACCATGGCCACTGTGGAAGCCCACGAAGAAAATGAGAAAGAAACTCCGGCCCAAGATATACCCGTTATAAATAAACGATAGAGCCAGGGTCCATCATCATTGTGTCACCATGAAGCGCTGGGAGAAGGTGTTGGATAACTTATACTACAGTCCCGACAGTCCGGCGGCCTATAGTGCCTTGTCGGCTCTCTATCGAGCGGCCAAACCCCAGGGGATACAACGTGCCCAAGTCCGAGATTGGTTAAGAAAACAAGACACCTATACCTTACATCGAGCTGTCCGTCGCCATTTTCTACGGAACCGGGTCATCGTGGGAGGAATAGATGCCCAGTGGCAAGCGGATTTGGTCGATATGAGTGCCTTTGCCAAACACAACGATGGGAATCGATATATCTTGACGTGCATCGATATTCTATCCAAGTATGCGTGGGTGGTACCCATCCGGACGAAAACGGGGGCAAATCTCATAGCGGCGTTCAAAGACATCTTCAAGACCGGGCGCAAACCTTTGTATTTGCAAACCGACGAAGGCACGGAATTCCTCAACAGACCGTTCCAAGCCTTTCTGAAAGCCCAGAAGGTGTTTTTCTTCCATACGTACAACGAGACCAAGGCTTCCGTGGTGGAGAGGTTCAACAGGACATTCAAAGGCCGCATGTATAAATATTTCACCTATAAGAATACAAGGCGGTACATCGATGTTCTCCCGAAACTGGTGAGGGGTTACAATCGAGCCTATCATCGGAGTATAGAGAGAGCCCCCATTACCGTGACCCAACGCAATGAAGCCCAAGTCCGCCGTGTGTTGTACCCCAGGCCATCGCAACGAGCACCGAAGGCGGTGTTCAAGGTCGGGGACCCTGTACGGATCAGTAAAGTCAAGGGCCAGTTCGAGAAAAGTTACTTGCCCAACTGGAGCGATGAGCACTTCCTGATTAAACGGCGCCTACCCCGACAGCGGCGAGTCTATGAACTGGAAGATCTTCAAGGGGAACCGTTGCTAGGGACGTTGCCGGAATTACAGCCTGTCGTAAAATCACAGCAAGACTACTACACGGTGGAGCACATTTTGAAAACGGAACGTCGACGTGGGAAACTGTTTCATTTCGTGAAATGGCAAGGCTGGCCCAGTTCTTTCAATTCCTGGGTCGCGGCCAACCAGGTGAAACGACTATAAAACCAGACACCACTGCCGTCCTCCTTCATTCCACGTCCGACCATGAACACGGTGCAACCGTCTCTGAACACAGCGTCTTCCAAAACGCGCAAAGTGCAAGTGGGCTTTGTGGTACTAGTGCTAACCCTGCTGAGTGTGTTGTACGGAGGTGTGTTTTACGACGTAGCCTATGTCAGTACGTTACTTAACCAACTGAGAACACCAGCCATCAGTGAAACCGGTCTACAGAGAGCACCAGTCGTATCGAGCCCAGTCACCACCACCACCACACCCCGTGTACAAGCCACAACGAGTGTAAGCTCCACACTTACACCCAGAACACCCACTACGTCTCAAGACCCACCGGATTTCATCCCTCACAGTGAACAGACAACGACGACGACCCACGTTGTACCCACCACCACCATCATCATCCCTCGCAGTGAACAGACAACGACGACCGACGTTGTACCCACCACCACTCCAGTTCACTCGTACCAAATTTACAAGAGCGGGTTACCACGACAACGGATACACCTCCAACCATGGACCCTCGGTGGCAGCATCCCTTCACTTGCGTCATCGCAGGACCGACGGGTTCCGGCAAAACGCACTTCGTCCGGAAGCTCCTTCAACACGCCGACAGCATGATCACCCCACCCATTGCCTGAGTCGTGTGGTGTTACGGAGAATGGCAGGAAGCGTATGCAGCAATGCCCCACATCACGTTCGTGGAAGGCCTACCCAACCTGGCCGATTTGGAACCCGACACCTTGGTGGTTCTGGATGATCTCATGGCGGAGACGGATGCGAGGGTCACCCAACTCTTTACCAAAGGCAGCCACCATCAACGGCTCAGCATCATCTACATTGTGCAGAATCTGTTCAGTAAAAACAAAGAACATCGGAACATCAGCTTAAATTACAACACATATAAGGGTAGTGGGAAGAGGTGCCGACATACTGACTGCGTCACATGACTTCACAGAATAGTCTTCTGGTTAACCTATTCTAAAGCACATACCAAGAATCTAACGATTCGTGATATGTGTTGTATCTCAGGTACGCTTTTATTGTACCTGTTCATGTGGCAACTTGGATGATATGACCACACGGCCCCTAGCACCGGCATAAGCGGTATTAGATACAAATCTAAATGCCCACTACCTGGTGGTCTTCAAAAACCCGCGAGATACCACTCAACTGCTGCACCTGGCGAGACAGATATATCCCGGCCGCACACCGTTTGCGTTGGAAGCCTTTAAAGATGCCACAACCCCTCAGCACGGGTATATGCTCTTCGACCTGAAGCAAGCCACCCCCGACCACCTTCGACTACGGACCGGCATCTTTCCCGGAGAGACTCACCACGTGTACATGCAAAAATAATGTAAACACACCTACAGTGGCTCCCCCAGCTGGGGTGTGTGTGTGTTTTGATGATGGGGATAATAAAAAAGAATGAATACCACAGCAGGGTTGATTTTTTGTCTCTGAGGTGGATAAAAAGGGTAGAGTTGTGGGTTCTGGCATTAGTTGTACAGGATGTCTGCGCGAGTACGGAAGCACGCTCCCACGCTCCGTGTATTGAAGACGGCCCCACCCGAGTTGGTCCGAACCATTGTACGCGGTGCGGACCCTGACCTTGTACGCTGTCTGTGCGAGATCGGGTACAATCTGTTAAAAGGCAACGTACCACTGACTCCGGCTCAGAAGACCAAGTTGGCCAAGCATAAGACAGGTCTCCGAACCCTAGTCCATAAGCGGGTCCCACAAACACAAAAGAAAAAGGTGTTACAGAAAGGCGGCTTTCTCGGGGCCATCTTAGCACCGTTGGCCGCTTCCGTGTTGGGTCCAGTATTGGGTGGACTCTTCGGCCGACAATGAACCACACGAAAAAAATGGTCCTCGTCGAACCACGGTTGCTTCAAAACCTCCAATCGCCCTACCCTGTGCCACCTACGGTGAAGACCATAAACACCCTCGATGGAGAGATGCAACAGATCTTACAGAGACCGGGGTTAAGCGACAGTGAGAAAGTACAACGGTACATTGAGACGCTTCAGCGGTACATGACGTTCATGGACCAATACAAAACCCTCTCTACCCCAGCAACAGCACCACCACCACCACCACCACCACCACGTGACAGACCGCTGACCTCAGCACCGTTCCAACAGCCGCCATTACCAGGGGTAGCCCCACAGCCCCACAGTGGGTGGAAGACGAAGTGCTGAAGAGTGTACCTGCATCGTTCAAGAAACAAGCTGGCCTGGTATTACAACGGATGAAACAGAATCCTAACATGACTTGGAATGATAAAGGCGAACTCCTGGTACAGAATCAGGTGGTCCCCGGCACCCACATGACGGATTTAGTGAATGATCTGATGCGTCAACGCAGATCGCACACCGATCCTCGAGGATGGGAGGTCTTCGCTCAAGGCTTGAAAGACATGCATGTACCACAGGAATTGGTGGGGAACCCCACCGCTGGGCCTTTATGCAGCAAACCCAGCAATCGCCGAGTCGTGCACCACGACAGATTCCACAACCTTGGGAATTCGACTGGGAACCGGAGTCACCCCCCAAAACTCCACCACCACCACAACGGGCACCTTCTTTTCAGACCTTTAAAAAACCACCCTTGATCAGGACACCCCACATCTCCAGAGCCGTGACACGTAGCAAGTCAACGCGACGAACACGACGCCGGACACAACCACCCAAGGTCTGGAACACCTATTAAAACCCCGTGCAGCAGCAGGACAGCTCAGTCGCCATGTTTTACCTCACCCTACCCAGTAACAGTTCGCTGGATGTGTTTCCTGACAACACCGTGGCCAAGTATGTGACTCAATTACCACAACCGTTGCATTTACCTGGCCGGTGGGAATGTGGACTGGTGGATATCCAATACCCTTACTCGTGGTACAACGTGCGAGCCAATGAAGTGTGGTACGAGGTGACCTACGAAGGCAAAAACACCCGACTCACCCTGCCCGAAGGCCAATACGATACCCCAAGGAGTTCATGGGTGGGCTGTCAAGACTGTTGCATTATAAGGCTCTACGGGAGGTGACGAATACTTCAAAACCCATCAAAGCCTATCCCTTCAAGAATCACGTGAACTTCGATTACAACGCACACAACGACAAGGCAGAGCTTATCGTCACCGCCAACGCGAGTGTCGTACTGAGTCCCATCCTACAGCAAATGCTGGGTTTCGATCTACGGACGTTCGCTGGTCCCACCGCCCACCAAGGCGAGATCCCGATGGATATGAAGTCGGGTATGTACGGACTCTACGTCTACTCGGACGTGGTGGACAACCACATCGTGGGTGATATCAACACACCTCTGTTACGGGTGATGCCCATTAAAAAGTTGTATGGAGATCAAGTCACCCACAGTTTCACCCACATGCTCTTCCTGCCTGTACGACAAACCCACATCAACACGATCACGGTGGATATAAGAGATGACACGGGACGACCGGTGGCATTCGAACGCGGGAAAGTGGTGGTGACACATCATTTTCGACAAGCACGTGCTCCCCACTTTGCATAATGAAGGTGCCTTACGAGTGCGATGCACGCAGCTATATGGACTATTATGCCCAACAGGCCGGGGTGGCTTTCCGGTGTTTAGTGGTGCACGCATGCAACGTGGACATGGACTGGGGAACACACTCGGCAGCATCGTCAAAACGTTCCTGCCCTTGGTGACGCGTGGGGTGAAAGCAATCGGCAAACAAGCGGTACGCAGTGGACTGCAAGTCGCCGGTGATGTGATGGGAGGTACAGCACCCAAAGAAACCTTGAAACGGCGGGCCAAAGAAGCGGGAGGTGTCTTGGTGGCCAAAGCACAACGCACCGTAGGGAATAAAAGAGCTGCCCCACCGAGACCACGCACCAGTCGACGACCGACCCAGCGACGACGCACATCGAAGAAGACCCGGGATATCTTTTCTTAAAACATGTCCTTGATCCACGCCGAGTCCTACCCCTCCACCAACAGTGAATTTGATTTGTGGACCGTGCCGCCCACACAGACCAGTGCCGAACAAGGATTATGGGTGGAGCATCTCCCGCTGTCCAGCATCAACGCAACAGGACCCATCGAGTTCACCATAAGTAATGCGGATACGACCTATGTGGATTTAGCCCATACCTACTTGTATGTGAAAGCCAAGATCGTCAGTGGAGATGGCACCAGAATCGTCGACCAAGCAACGGTGGGGCCGACGAATCTCTGGCTGCACTCGATGTTTCAACAGGTGGATATATTTCTCAGCGACAAACTCATCAGTGACTCGACCAACACGTACCCCTATCGAGCCTACATCGAGACGCTGTTGTCGCATGGGCGAGAGGCTAAAAATCTCAACTGACAGCCGCTTTATTCTACCAGGACAAAGCCGAGCACATGGGCGCAGAGAACGACAATACGGGATATAGCCAACGAAAGGCTTTGACCGCGAACGGCGTCTCGGTGGATATGATCGGTCGACTGCACGCAGACATGTTCATGCAAGACCGATACCTCTTGAACAAGGTTCCCATCAAAATCCGACTGATACGGGCACCTCCGACCTTCGACTTGATGGCCACTAACGTAGAGGCGCATGTAGCTGACTATAAGATTGTCATCGAAGACGCAGTCCTGTATGTCCGAAAAGTGAAACCGAATCCAGCCGTTCAATTGGGACACATGAAAGCTTTGGAAACAAAACCAGCCCAGTACCCTATCCGACGTGTGCAAACCAAAGTGTTCTCTGTGTCTGCTGGAAATATGAGCGCCAACAAAGACAACCTGTTCCTGGGGGAACTACCCAAGCGAATGATCCTGGCCTGTGTGGAAAATACCAGTTTCAGTGGAGCCTACCCAGAGAATCCGTTTGACTTTAAACATTTCGGCATCAATTTTGTGGCCCTGCATGTGGATGGACAACAGGTGCCAGCCACCGCCTTAACCCCAAACTTT
>JAVTVY010047261.1:0-24223 GCA_036873755.1 Hanleya hanleyi | reverse complement strand
TCACACCTACCCAGACAGAACTGTTTGTACAACGACTCCAAGATACTAACTGGGAAGATGTTATGAGTAATGAAAATGACTCAAATACTGCTTTATCGATATTCCTTTCACTGTTTACTGATATCTATAATGACTGCTTCCCTTTGGTAACTGTCAAATCAAGAAAATATAAAATTATAGAACCGTGGATTTCCACTGGAATAATAACTTCTATCCACGAGAAAAACAGACTACATCGCTCATTTGTAGCCACCTCCGATGATGCTGTACACAAACAAGACAGGATATATAGAAATAAATTGAATAGCACAATTCGACTATCTAGAAAAATATAATTCCATGATACATTCAATGCTATTAACAATGATATAAAAGGTACATGGAAAGTCTTAAATCAATTAATGAATCGGAAGAAAACCACTAAATCCCCTGCAGTTTTTAACATAAACGGACGTGAGGTATCTGAGAGTGGGAAAATGGCCACCAATTTAACGAATATTTCAGCTCAGTTGCCACCACTTTGGACTCTCAAATACCGAGTACAGACATTAGCGACTATTTGGGCAATCCTTCGACCACTAGCTTCGAACTAACTGTTACCCCTGCTGATGTTAAACAAACAATACCAAATCTTAAAGCTTCTGCACCAGGCCTGGATGGTATACGAACTTCTTTGGTTAAACTTGTATCAGGTTATATTTCCACTCCCCTGTCGTTCATTATGAATCTTTCATTTACATCGGGTACCGTACCGGATGTGTACAAATATGCTAAAGTTACGCCTATCTTTAAATCTGGGGATCAATCAACCATGTCAAACTATAGACCGATATCCCTCTTACCTTGATTCAGTAAAATAACCGAAAAACTTGTTGCTTCTATGGTTACAGACATCTTGGATTCGAATAATATACTTTATGAGAATCAATATGGATTTAGGCCATTCTAGAACTCTTGCAGCTTGTGCATTATACGATTCCCTTGTTACAGCAAAAGAATCAAACAACTACTTCATTGTCACATTCCTTGATCTCTCTAAGGCATTTGACACGGTAAATCACGATCCTCTCTAAATTAGATCATTATGGTTTCCGGTCTGTTCTGAATAACTGGTTTCGCAGCTACTTGGCAGACAGAACACAGGCTGTAAAATATAATGGTATTTCCTCTGAACCTATGTCTGTTACTTGTGGAGTACCTCAAGGTTCTATTCTTGGTCCAATTCTCTTTTTGATTTACATAAATGATAGTTGTAGTGTTTCGAATTTACTAAAAACCATCCTATTTGCTGATGAAATGAGTACAATATACTCTGCTAAAGACCTATCCCAAGCTATTGATGTTATGTCTCAGGAATTAAA
Organism: Hanleya hanleyi; assembly: GCA_036873755.1. Taxonomy (NCBI): domain Eukaryota; kingdom Metazoa; phylum Mollusca; class Polyplacophora; order Lepidopleurida; family Hanleyidae; genus Hanleya; species Hanleya hanleyi. The sequence continues at coordinate 22,862 of JAVTVY010047261.1, read as the reverse complement.
TAAGCTACACAGATGGTTCTGTTGTAACCATTTATCGCTAAATATTCAGAAAACGAAATACATGTTGATTAAACCTAACACAAATAAGGATAAAAATAAGGATAATCTGTCATTATTAATAGCGGGGATTGAAATTGAAATGGTTGATAACTTCAAATTTCTTGGTGTAATCTTTAATAACAAACTTAATTGGATAGATCATTTAAATTATATCTGTAAAATGGTACATGTATCTAGAAATATTGGAGTAATTAATTTTATAAAAACATCGATTAACAAAAAAAAACACTTTATCCTATATTATTCGTTGATATTTCCATATTTATCGTATTGTAACATTCTATGAGGAAATAACTATACCACTCACCTCCACCCATTACTCCTACTCCAAAAGAGAGCCCTCCGAATGATCAATCTATCTAATAGACTTGAACATACACATGTACTGAACCATTATTCAAAGAAAAGAAAATTTTACATATTTCCAAACTGAACACTTACTCATCCATTCTTCTGGCCCACAAGGAATTTCATCATCCAAGTCAACCACCTCAAGCTTTCCAAAGATATTTTATGAAACAATCAACTGTTCATCGATATAACACTCGGGGTCATCAATTCAATTTATACAGGCCGATATACCTATCCAACTTATCATTTTATACTGCTAAAATCACTGGTCCTCGTGAGTGGAATAAATTATCCTCCACACTTCAAGCAATCCAATCAACTTCTCTCTTCAAATCGAAACTCAAATCCTTACCTACTAGAAAACTGACCAGGTTCACAGCAAACGTTTTATTGATATATTAGTGTATGACGTCAATTACGCATTGTCAGCGCATTACCCTTTTGGGATAGAACAAGCCCTATGGGTCTTCATTCCCGCCAATATTCAAACAATTTATATTATCAATGTACCTTATCTAATATTGGTGAATAAACAAATAAACAAACAAGCCTTATCATGTAGGTGGACACGTTCGACCAGACCAGAGAATGTAGCGCACATTCGTGCTCGGCAGACAAATCGATCAACCAAATGTAAAACCGCTTATCTTAAATACTTGGGTACGTTATTCTTACAACCACGATCATCTGAACAGGTACTCCTTTCTGGCGTCTTTTCTCTCGCACCTGTTCCGTATTCTCGTCGACTCAATTTCAACTTTCACAATGGCCAACAAACAAGGGTACCAAATGTTTTCGTCAGTCACCGTCCCCGTCTGGATGACTTACCGTCTGCAATACCTCAACAGGTGCAAAAAGGAAGGAAGGTCCTTTACCTGTTCCCTGTGCAATTGACGATTGTTCTTGGCCTAAATATCAGTCCACAGGTTGTCCACAAGTTTCGTGATGCCTTGAGCAATGACCTGGAGCTCCTGCACTTTTACTGGCTCAGCCATTTTGTCCAAAAGTTAGTACTTTCAGTGTCCTCAGTCGATCGTCTCATGATCTTGTAGTTGTATCCAAAAAAAAATTCTTTATTCTGGCAAGCTCGCCATTATAGAATTTTCCGTCTTCAAGACGACAAGGGCTTGTGCGCGATCTTAAGATGTTGTAAATCAAAGTCGTCTGTAGAATCAGGTGATGGTCTCTATAAAACCCGTTCAGTTTCGGCTCCGAGATTTCTCGAAGTCTTGATAACCTCCTTAAATGATACATATTAATATAATAATTAATAACTGGCCATCAAAAAGCCCCTGTGAAAAGTGCATAGAACGAGTGAATATTTGCTTTCGCGGTTTATGCGTACTGTTCTGAAACTAAATACTCTCTAAAAAAATGAGTGAAATTTCAATCAAGTAAGAGTGGAAATTGATCCCACTCAATACTTGAGTGAGATTTTCACTCAACTTGAGTTACTTTTCACTCAACTTGAGATAAATGCACTCAAAAGCATAAGAGTGGAAATTGATCCCAATTTTACGTAATTTGAGTTAAAACCACTCAAGTTCACTCAACTTGAGTGGTTTTAACTCAAATTGAGTGAAAAATAACCCAAGTTGAGTGAAGAGTAACTCAAGTTTGAGTGAAGAGGTACATTTCACTCAAACTTGAGTGGAACAGTTCACTCAAGTTTTTTAGAGAGTACGAATGGATTTGTACAGCGAAGGCAAAGACTTGTTCTCTAATTTAAGACAAACACTCAGTCGATTAAAATTGCTCGCCAGACTATGTGAGTGAATCGGCTTGCGACTTTCTCTCGTGGTTGCTTCACACGATTTATATTTTATCTGATAAATTCCGAACTCCGTTACCATTATCTGCCACATAGCCTTGTGAACCAATTCATAAGCACAGACACACGCACATCGTTATTGTTTACCATATATCAGAATTTAAGCCACTCATACTAGATATATGCTATGGACATGACTAGCAAGAATACTCAAAAATTAAGTTTCTAGGTCATGTGGTTCGGCCGCCTTCTTGAATTTTGTGAAAACTTAACAAATATTCAAACGAATGTGAATGTGCAACTGTGAGAGGTACGGAGTTCTAATTTATCGCGTTGTATTTCCAAGAAGTTCTTATATGAGCAATTTTCTCCCACTTCCAGATACACATTATTTTGCTTCATCAACCACGACTATTAATATTTCTGACCACTTGTTCGGACAGAAAACCATAATGTAAGGAGTGCCATCTCCGGGCGACCAATTCTCAATCTAAACTTTCTCCATTCAAAACTTTTGTGTGGACTCCATTGACCGATTTGTACATCTCTTTCAACGTACTAACATTTCTTTTCGACGAAGGAGGGGGAGTGAGAGGGGGAGAGTTCAGAAACGAGTGTCCCTTGTGCCGGTAGCTAATAAAAAGCTCTATTTTAGAAAGAAAACCCGATTCTATTTTTTGGAATTTACCTAAAAATCGAGTAAATATGCATTGGCTGGTCAGTCAGCTACTATCTATTTTTTGCTTCTGATTTTGCTTGCAGCAAATTTCCCGGGTTCTACAGTATAAAGGATACCTGTTACTTGTCCCTGTCCTCCAACCAGACACATGGTCAAACACAGGGCCAGTTCACCAAGAAAGTAAACTTTCGAAACCATCTGGATGCATCAAATAAGAATGAGATCACGTAAGACTTGAACACGAATACACACGATAAACTATGCTAAGTTTGTAGGTGAAAGATCCGGAATTCAATATTAAATCGTCGTCCACAAAAGAATTTCCGCCCCTATAATCATATACGGTATCTTTTCTCGTACGACAGTTGATATCAAATCCAAAAATAGCCCAATGGGCTCCAATAACCCTCAATTATCAGTTATTGTCTGAACTCAGCAATAATGCATTGCATAAAATGTATTTTCAGAACTTTGACAACACCATGTTGGATAGCAATAATGTGATCTAGTAGGGTTGACTGTATTTCTCTCATCTCAGAAATACATCTAGCATGAGCTAATTCTCAGCTCTAAATATACGCTTACTCTTCTATATAGCTCATAATCAAATCAAGTAATTTGATATTGGAAATACATATCGAGGTCAATCATTTTCAACAATTTTTCTGTCTATTCTACCGTAATTGCGTATGGAACATGACTTTGGAGAATTATATATATAGAATTTGACCTCTAGAAAATAGGTCAAGGTCAGTGATATTCGATAGACTCCAGGCATATATAATATATATTATCAGATTATAAATTAATGGCTTATTTACCTTCTTGTGAAATAGCTTGGTATATATCCTCGATGAATATAAGTTCCTGGATTCATATATGTACATGACGTCCCTCACCAATTAAACATTTTTTAATGTTTGGAGTACAAACCAATGAATGAATGAATGAATGATCTATCTCAATTCAGCCATTATTTCAAAATCCTTTTAGTAGAACTTTAGTCTCCAAGCAGACATATATGCTCACCATACATTGCAATGGCTTTTAGATTTAAAGAAAAAATAAAATAAACTTTGCTGAGTGGTTTGAATTTTTAAATGCTGATACTAGCTGTATGCCCAATTCAGCGAAACTTTGGGGCAACTTCAACTGAGAGGTTTTTTTTATTTGTGTTCTTGACGTGGGTAATGAGAAATAGTACTAGCTGTGGTCTTGAAGATTAAAACAGTATTGAAGATTTTGTTGAAGATTAGAAGTGACAGGATTGAACGAATAGTTTATCAGTTACTGTGCTGATGTTAATCTGTGACACACTGACACACTCCGTGGCAGTGATTCTGTATCCCCTAATCGAGGAATCAAAATGGATAAAGATTTGAAATGACAAGAAAAATTTAGACATACATGTATTTTGTTCACACATGTAATTTTTTGTTTAAATTATATCCCAGTGTGATATATAGTCAATATTCAAGAGGTACAAAAAAACTCGAAGTATGTACTCATATTCCTACGAAGTAGGCTACAGATCGCAAATTGTCCGGTAATGAGTCAGTCAGTCAGTCAGTCCATCCGAATCCTTTCGTCGGCAAAATAAGGAGAACCACTGACATTAGAACCTTGATTTTTGGCATGAACGTGCATTAGGGCATTGTTACCAGCAAGTTCTAAGCTGACCGAATTCTGATGAAAATTTGATTTATAATTTTTTTTTTTATTATTTATTGTTAGCTCAGCGAGTGCACTGTCATGCCCATTGGGAACCCCTGGCTGTATGTTTCACTGTATATATAACACAGTACAAAACGTGATGGGATAATGAAATGATAAAGATGCTAACTTTCCATCATTTGTTAGTGCATTCATCTACATGATAGTTAATAAATTTGTTAACTTTGCTTAATTCAGAACATACACACTATATAAGTTCACTGGTATTAACCTTGCTCCCTTTCATAGCATTTTGTACTGCCTGTCCACTTAGAGGTCAGTGCAAACTAATAAATCATGCAGATGTCCAGCTACTTCCTCTCAAATTTAATGGGTTGACATTAAGCTGGCCTCATGGCCATGTGTTTGGGTGAAAATCTAACTAAGGGCAAATTTACTGTCCACCGACTTCACAGCTCTGGCTAAGATAAGAAAAGCGCACCACATACCTGCTTTTTTATTGTTTGTGATTAGTAATGTCTAGAGAAAATTTAGTCTTATTTTTGTGTCTGACCCGAGCTTTTATTATTCAGTGTGAGTGTCCACATAGTTGGCAGAGTCCGGAAAAAACAGCTGTCAATATCAGTGTTTCACTATCTTTGAATGGCAATAAATGTAGAATTTACCTCAACTTTGTTTTAACGTTGTTGTTATATCTGAAGCACGTATAATGAGTTATTTATTCGGGGACAGACAAATACGCCAGCTTGTTTAGTATTCGACAGGCACCAGTGGAAGAATCTGTCCCTTTCCCCCATCTCAACTCCATTACCCCGATGGGGTTTTCTTCCGTTGTTAGGGGGCAGCATCGTCAGATTTATTTCTAGTGTGCACTCGTCGCTCCGCGTGGTGTGGGAAGCATCGTGGCGGTTCACTTTGTAAGTAATCGCTGATCATTTACTTTTTAATGAGACGTTTCCATGTGTCAGAAATAGGGTATGTTTTTCCATGCTCAACTCCGTTACCTGCATTTCTAATACAATAACCGGATCTAGTGAAATTTATATTGTAGTTTATTAGAGCCTATCTCTGCATGTTGTCGGTACGATGAATAGGTCATCGACTGGCGCTGTACTTTTCAACATACGTTCCACTAACATAAAATGTTCTCAACTCCGTTACCATCAACTCCATGACCCATGCAGGAACAGTAACGGGGTTCGAAGCAATGGTAACGGAGTTGATAGACTACATTCATTATCAGTTATTTAAGTGACTATGTCGAGGACACACGATACGACTTTCACCTAGAATAAATAAGATGTCATAGACATATGTCTTCAACACTCTATGGCTGAAGAGCAAAGCTGAACAGTAGGAGAGAAGAGCTATCCAAAAATTAATTTGAAAAGTTCGTTTTTCGCGATAACTTTGGAGTTGAAAACCAAAATTTCTTCAACGTTGGAAACGCATAATCTTATGAATTATAACATAATTTAGCGCTGCTTTTTTTCCAGCGAAACAATAAACCGTTAATTAGTTCAGAAGGCGTATAAGATTGCCGCAATTATTATGCAAATGAGATAGATGCCAATTTATGTTTTCATGTCAATCGATGCCCAGTTACATGTAAAGATGCGTCCATATGGTTTTGAAATTCCATTACGAATCAAACGAATGACTCACCGGTGATGACATCTGGGAAAGTTAATAGTACCCACTGTCAATTAGAGACTGCCATATAAATTCTCTGCCGGTAGCACATAGGGCCCCCAAGTCATCTCTCGAGTACTCACTTAAATCATATCAAACCCTACTTCGTTGGTCCTGTGACGTTAGTCACACTGCCATGTTTTCACATCATGATCAAATTACTTTATCTAGTTAAATTCTACCCAAAGAAAAGAAATTAAGACCCTTTAAACATGCCATTGTTGAGTCAATGCCAGATGTCGAGTTTTATACAGCTGTAGATCAGGGCTCTGGGTGTATATATCATGTTTCCATACACTTGATACACCCAACAGTAAAAACAAAGCCTCCGTGAACAACCTATCTTTGTACACGTACATGTAACTCGGGAAATACCATTATCTCCCAAAAGAAAACAATTCGCTCCAGGAAGGCCTTTTTATTAAGCTAATTTTGTTATGTAGGGACCTACTTAGATTCAATAATTTTCATGAAATTTCTTTGATTATATCTTAGTTGCAACCATGTTTGTTTCTCAAACCTGACATGTCGGATATGTACATGTATAACACACTTTCATTTGAGAGTCCAGATATTCCACCATTCATGTGTACAAATCGTAATCAACATGGAATAATTGAATTCACGCTACCAAATAGTTCACCAGCTGTTAGTTTCGAGTCCCAATTCTACAGTAGCAGCACTGTGTTACTATCTATAGCTGTTGAAACCCAGTAGAACTTAAACAATTAAAACCAGTAGAGAAATTTGTCTGTTGAATAACAGAAAATATGGTACGGGGATTTGAATGAGTAAACTACTAAACAGCTAACATGATACCAACAAAATGTCCCAACACAAACTGATAAATTCCTTTGTGGCTTGCAGGATGGCTTCGTTTCACCCTCAGTAAACTGTTGTTATTGTTGCTCACACAAGACTAATCTGAAGGATGATACCACATCTTTCTTCCTTCAGCTGGGTTATTGCACCATGCTGACTTAATTGGTTGATGTAGGACATTTCACCGCAACTGGGCAATTTGACCTGAATTTGAAGCCTGATGTGGTCTGTGATGAAATGTTTGGATGTGAAATAGGATACATGTTAAGGTCACAGTTCACATATATCTATAACAATATACTGAATCGTGTGTATTGAGGATGGCAAGTTGGTAATAGCAGTGTAGATAAATGCATTAACAAATGATTGAAAATTAGCATTTCCTATTTCATATAACCCAAATTACTGAAAATCACTTGTCGATCATAACTTGTACAATGTACATGGAGCGTTCGTTTAAACATTGCAGAAACAAATCAATACTCACGCAATCCAAGTTTACTAACTTAATAAGGTCTGTGACAAAAATAATGTGCAAGTGGCCGATTCAACTTATGAGCTACTAGTCAATCTACCAGATACACCAATGAACTAAAGTTACCAGGGCTGGCTGTAATACTGTAGGAGATATGGTGCTAGCAGCATCAAATCTAAATTCAAACTGCAATTTGACCTTGACAAAAGAGGTTAAGGTCGGTCATTTTCAATGGGCTTCTGACCCTTCACCAGATGCATATGTGGTACGAATTTACAATACCTGACTATACTCGTTCTTGAGATATCGTGTTCACAAGAAAGATGGGCAAACGGACAGACAGACGACGCTGACGACGACAATACCCTTCGGGTAAGATTTGCCCGAGGGGTAAAAACTATAACATGAAATGAAAAAAAACCCGGAACATTACACTAGTGTTCAACCCAAGAACATCTCAAACTTGAAAACCTCCGTCGGTCCACAATGTGGAGTGTTTTAGACAGAAGAAAGTTTTTGTGTAAAAGTTAACAATCGGTCAATTCGATATCGAACTTTATGTGTCACCCTTCAAAAGTAACCCGATCTCGGCATCTTTTCAAATGCCTTAACGGTCAAATGAAGTCATACGTTGCAAAATGTATTCCTTCTCACGGTTTGATAGTTCAGTTGTCACTCTTTCGATATAACCTAGCTGTGAACTTGATAAATAACCCCAGGGGTCGGAAATTGGGTCAGAAGATGTCAGAGGAGTCGGAATCCAGCAAAATTGTTTTGGTCCTTAGTCGGTCTCTTAAAAGCTGATCATCAAAATGATTTGATAGTCCAGGGATCAGTCTTTGAAAAGAACCCAGTTTTCGTCTTTACATATGAACCAAGAAGCCACAAATTGTCAAATGAGATCATAATATCCAATCTAGCAAAATTGATACATTCGTGAGTTTGTTCGGTTTACATCAAATTCATAGAAGACAACCCGTCATAATCAATAACCCAGCTGTCAGTCTGGAAGAATAACCGGCTTGTCCTCTTGATTAATGACCACAGAGCTCAAGCGAGGTCAATATCACCAAAAATTGTCTTCCTTAATTTGATCATCATCACTCTTTGTACGAAGATTCATTTTACCAAGACAATATATGCGGCACAACATTTACCAACTGTCGATAGTTTTCCGCGAACAGAAATTGATGCGAACTGAGATAGCGGTCTGTTTGCCTATACCTACCTTTGCTGTGTAATGTTCCTCGTGCTGTATGGATGTAAAAAACCACTGTTGTTTTGCAGCAGATCTATGACACTTTAGAGTTATGAAGTGTATGCGTGATCCGGTTGATTAAAAACCGACAACATTTACGCTTGTCCCCAAGCGTATGCCTTCTTTTTTCACCTATTCTGTTTATCTTAAGGGGTGTTCTCGAGTCATCCATCCTTGAGATTAAGTCAAAGCGTACCTCACACAGAAAAGAAAATTAATCAGTGTGATTCTACCACTCTATATTTGAATGTTATTGTCCAAGTTCCTATTAGGTCAATATTGCATGATGTTCCCTGCAGGTTCGCCAATATCTGATTGCAAGATCAATACATGTATATAATGACGTCATGATAACGTGATCAATCCCCAACATTAAAATATCTCAGATCAAATAAGTTATTTATACAACCATGATGATACTGTTTATAGTGCACGGATAGCCTGCTTGCGTTAACATGGATCTGAATTGTGAAATTATTCACATTTACTAGGAGAAGAAAAAGACAAAGTTGTGAGATCAAAAGTCAGTCTAATGTTCTCTGGTCACATGGCCCAATCCAATTTTCTTTGGTCACATGATCCAGTCTAAAGTTTCTGGTCACATGATCCAATCTAAGTTTTTCTTGTCACATGACCCAATCTGATGTTCTCTGGTCACATGACCCAATCTAATGTCTTCTGGTCACATGACCCAATCTGATGTTCTCTGGTCACATGACCCAATCTGATGTTCTCTGGTCACATGACCCAATCTAATGTCCTCTGGTCACATGACCCAATCTAATGTTCTCTGGTCACATGACCCAATATATTGTTCTCTGGTCACATGACCCAATCTAATGTTCTCTCGGCACATGACTCAATCTTATGTTGTCTGGCCACATCACCCAATCTAATGTTCTCCGTGACATGGTCCAATCTAATGTTCTCTGGTCACATGACCCAATCTAATGTTCTATGGATACATGACCCAATCTAATGTTCTCTGCTCACATGACCCAATCTAATGTTCACTGCTCACATGACCCAACCTAATGTTCTCTGCTCACATAACCCAAGCTAATGTTCTTTGCTCACAAGACGCAATCTAATGTTCTCTCGACACATGCCCCAATCTAATGTCTGGCCACATGACCCAATCTAATGCTCTCCAGTGACATGGCCCAATCTAGTGTTCTCTGGTCACATGACCGAATCTAATCTTCTATGGACACATGACCCAATCTAATGTTCTCTGCTCACATGACCCAATCTAATGTTCTCTTCTCACATGCCCCAATCTAATGTTCTCTGTTCACATGATCCAAACTAATGTTGTCTGCTCACATGACCCAATCTAATGTTCTCTGCTCACATGACACCATCTAATGTTCTCTGCTCACATGACCCAATCTAATGTTCTCTGTTCACATGACCCAAACTACTGTTCTCTGCTCACATGACCCAATCTAATGTTCTCTGCTCACATGACCCAATCTAATGTTCTATGTTCACATGACCCAAACTAATGTTCTCTGCTCAAATGACCCAATCTAATGCTCTCTGCTCACATGACCCTATATACTGTTCTCTGCTCGCATGACCCAATCTAATGCTCTCTGGTCACACGACCCAAACTAATGTTCTCTGCTCACATGAATCAATCTAATGTTCTTTGCTCACATGATCCAATATAATGTTCTCTGCTCACATGACCCAATCTAATGTTCTCTGCTCACATGACCCAATCTAATGTTCTCTGCTCACATGGATACAACCATCATATCCGAGTTCCAGTAGTCAGCTGCCGTCACAGAGAATGTACCGTGTCCATAATCGAAAGTAGTTACGCACAATACAACAAACCCCGACTTGATGCTCAGTCATGTGATATCTACTTCGACTATCAAACCCTGGGACAGAATATCTGGAAGATACCGTCTGGAGAAGGTATCTTCCAGATATTCCGTCTCAGGATTTGATCCTTAAGAGTATACATGGTATATGCGGGATCTGACATTCAACATCAAGCTGTTTACATTTCCCGACCTGCGAGGACAAGAGGTCCCGTCGTGCAAGAAGGGGAGGCTCTCGTAGTCGGAACACGAAAGGTCCTTGTTTGGAGAAATAATACGTTTTGCGCACGACGAGGAAATTTATTCCGTCCAAACGTGGATATTTATTCCGTAGTTTACTAATACCAGACCAATAACTCTCGGATACCAGATTTGATCACCCGATGGTGGTGGTAGATCCCGTGAGGCGGAGTTCGGAGCCCCAGAGCTTCCGGTGTAGCAATAATGGTTGTCCCACAGTGCACAACCTGTACCTGGAAGTGTTGTCCTGGCTGAAACTGGGTGTTTCCCGGAACTGTTTCAGGTATCTGTTGTCCACCGATACATATAACTCTTGTACATGTTGTAATGCATTATATATTATATTTGCGCCCGGACACTTATTCATGACGTGCTGTTTATCGTATTATCGTATTATCAGACAACCTAGGTCACGATATAAAGGTGACAAATTTTCAGTAGCTCGGCAGATGTCCCAAGTGGTCCAGAGGAAAGAGGCGCGGTAATGTGGAGGAGCGGGTTGCCAGTAAGTTGTGGGGTCGAATCCCATCTGCGCCACATTATATTTTTAATACGATACATTATCATATTTTCCATTACAACTTTTTTATGGATCATTTGTGGATTTATGACGGCAGGTGGACATTATATTTTGAAGTTATATTTTTATTACATATATTTTAATTATCCTATTATTTAGTTATATTTTGCAAATATATTTGGCGTATCATTCGTCAGTTTCTTCCTATCGCAATCAACAGTGTTTTTGTTGAACTGATGTACAGTGTTTATATACAACAACATATTTCATACTCAAAATAATCGACGTAGGCCTGCATAATAAGGTGGAGGCTAACTAAAGGAGGCAGGTTGATCCGAGGGTGTTGAATCCGAATCTGCTTAGTAGTATAGAGCAAGCAAATTGATGTCCGTTGACCTCAGAAATTTGCATATTTTGTGGAGGTCACGTGGAGGTCACACAGCCAATGAGAAGCGAGTAAAATTTGACATCACTGGCTCGGCGTTCTGTGGATGTGTGTGTACAAAATGGCGGCGTGTGGGTGGTGGTGGTGGGTTCAAAATGGCGGCGCAAGGGAGCAAACGAGGCGGTGGGGAGGTCACGGGGAGAAAAAACCCTCACATTACCCTCAAAAAAACCTCTAAGCCATATAATAATAATAAACATAATCTATAGGTGTTGTACCATGTTAATAGGATCAGTCTAGCATCTGTACCACCCTAGGGTCGAGCGTTTATTGTCCCGTGTATCTCCGCAGAAAATCAACAAACAAAATGGCGGCTCCAGGATGGTGTGGGGACGCCCTTTCCACATCACGGCGTCGATCATAGCGCCATCTGCACACACTGACGCAAGGGAGACAACTCGTGTGGCCCAAGGATATGGAAATAGCCGTGTTGGAGCTAGGGGAGTTACTACTGGTCCAGTGGGGTCGAGTGATGTATCAATGTGAAGCCTATGTCAGGGGGCATCTGATGGGTTGGGTGTGGGGTTGAACTAGCGTCATTCTGCGCATGCGCGGTGGCCCAAGGGTATGGAAATAGCCGTGTTGGAGCTAGCGAAGCCAATAATGGTCCGATGGGGTCGTATGAGGTATCAAAGTGAAGCTTATGTGAAGGGGCATCTTACTGGACTAGCGGGTTGACATAGCGTCATTCTGCGCATGCGCGGTGGCCCAAGGGTATGAAAATAGCCGTTTTGGAGCTAGGGGAGTTACTAATGGTCCAATGGGGTCGTATGAAGTATCAAAGTGAAGCTTATGTGAAGGGGCATCTGACTGGACTAGGGGCTTGGTTGTCGTCATTCTGCGCATGCGCGGTGGCCCAAGGGTATGGAAATAGACGTTTTGGAGCTAGGGGAGTTACTCATGGTCCGATGGGGTCGAGTGAGGTATCCAAGTGAAGCTTATGTGAAGGGGCATCTTACTGGACTAGCGGGTTGACATAGCGTCATTCTGCGCATGCGCATAGACGTTTTGGGATGTAGGGGAGCCCCTAATGGTCCAATGGGGTCGAGTGAGGTATCAAAGTGAAGCCTAGGTGAAGGGGCATCTGATGGGTTGGGTGTGCGGTAGGAATATCATTCTGCGCATGCGCAGATGCAATGCGGAGCTCTCGTCCAATCAGAAGCGAGTATTTCAAATCCGCCACGGAGCTCTCGTCCAATCAGAAGCGAGTATTTTGACCCGGTGCATTATGGGACATATCCAAGATGGCGGCACGTATGTTCAAGATGGCGGCACATCCGGTGTCGAAAACTGGCCATTTCTGTCGGGATGTGGTCACCTAGTGTCGAAAACTGGACCCTGTATGGGTCCCGCTAGACGTTTTGGAGCTAGGGGAGCCACGAATGGGCCAATGGGGTCGAGTGAGGTATCAAAGTGAAGCATTCGTGAAGGGGCATCTGATGGGCTGGGTGTGGGGTTGAACTATCGGGATTCTGCGCATGCGCAGTCTGGCCGTAGTATAGAAATAGACGTGTTGGGGTGTAGGTGGGCCCCTAGTGGGTCGATGGGATCGAGTGAGGTATCCATGTGAAGCCTAGGTGAGGGGGCTAGACTAGGGTGTTGTTTCCATTCTGCTGCGCAGGTCTCGTGGGTTGTGACGTCACTTCCGGTTGGGGTGAATGGGGCGTGACCTTTGGACATGTCTAGACTTGTCTGTGTCTGTTGATGTACTGGGGTTTTTCCCCACAATGGTGTTCACCTTCGGACGTGGTTTGGTGGGTCTGCGCAAGTGTGTGACGCGCGCGGAGTATTATACAATCGGATAGCGGTTGTCGTGAATAACAACAAGTTCAGCAATGTTTATATAGTTTATTACCCCAATGTTACATCATACCCAGGCTGGGGGAGCCGCCCTGGGTATGTTTAGTATGTTCACAGCAAAACAAATTGAAATATCAAACACCATGTTTTATTATTTAACACATTGTCACATTAGGTACAAGGGTTTACTGAGCTCAAGTCAGCGAGCAGCATGTAGACATAGAGTGTGTGTACGGCATGATATTCATCAGTGCACGGGTGACGCATTCAACCGATGGGGGTGATCGGTCAGCTTGGTCAGGAAAAACGTGACATTGGTTACCCTCTCTACCACCCATTGAATGTTGGGGCGTTGACAATGCGCCCATCTCAAGGTTCCACGGTGTCCAGTATCTCCAGCATCGTCTCTAGTGACCCCCGGTTAATGATGGTGACCGGCTGGTCAAACACATGGTTGTTGGCACTGGGATAATAATACTGTAACTGGTCCGTCTTTTTGTGACGTAAGATGTACCCGAAAGCGACATTCAATGTAAAGGCCGTAGTTTGATCGTTGAAGATGGCTTCCACGTAGCTGCGTAGACAGGTGCGGTTGGTCAGTGGGAAATTGTAGATATCTTGAGGGTGGAAACAGTACCGTGTCATGGACCAATGGCGCCGATCGATGTCACTGATTGGATGGTTGTCCTGTAAGAGATCGCTAGGAACATTTATGGGCTCCACCAGAAAATGTTCGATGTTGTCAGGACTCGAAACCGTAACGCTGGGGTCCGGCTGGATATTCAGGCTCTTCTGAACTGTGGGTATAGGCGGGCTCTCCTTCATCGCATCACCAGTGGCGTTCGTCTCCCCGGGCTTATCTTCACTGGATCTCACCTTCCGTGGCTCCTCTTCAGTAGGAAGTTGTCGTTCAAACCGTAGAGACGGGCCATGAATCAACCGTTGGTGTCGCAGCAACTGACTGCGTCGTTTGAAGAGTTGATCACAATCCTCGCATGGACGCTTGGGTGGCCCATGAATTGAACGTTCGTGGCGCAGTAAAGCATCTTCCCGATTAAATGACCGTGCGCAGGTTATACAAGTATACAGTCCATCGTTGTGGGTGGAGGCCTCGTAGCGTCGTAAATTATCTAGACGAGTAAACTGCTTCTGGCAAGTTGTGCAAATGAACATCTTGGTGGTTGACAGACTGTCTGATGAAACGGCAAGGTCGCTTCCCTTTTATAGCACGCTAGCTGGTAATCTATTTTTAGCACACTCTACCCCAAGTCGAGGATCGAGACTGGTGTACTGGTGTACGACTGAGCCGCATTGTGCGCGCGCACGCATGAAGACCCTTATACATACCCAATGCAGGCGCAGACGCGAAGTGCCCGGATGATAGACACGGACGTCACCGATCCGAAAAGACACGGACTTTACCGAAAAGACACGGACGTACCCGAAAAGACACGGACGTACCCGAAAAGACACGAAGGTGAACGCCATTGTGGGAAACCTCCACAGACAGGTCAGTACATGCATTCCTATGATGTTCACGCATAATAAAAGGATTGATCTGTAATCTATGTTGGTGTTGTTGCTCTCTATTTTGGACTAACCCATCAGAATAGTACGTATCACGGACTACACCCGTAGAGCTAGGCGCCCATGTGTGACATGGTCTATAAAACACGTCTCTCGGGATCACACACCTTCATTTCTACGGTTGCAGAGCCATGACGGAGATCCAGCCGTGTGCGACTCGCATTTTACAGCATGCCACCGCGGTGAATTCATTCACGGGTTACCGAGCAGTGGTCCGGTCCATGTTTGCAGATGGCGACGACAACGAACATGGACCGGACCACTGCTCGGTAACCCGTGAATGAATTCACCGCGGTGGCATGCTGTAAAATGCGAGTCGCACAGGGCTGGATCTCCGTCATGGCTCTGCAACCGTAGAAATGAAGGTGTGTGATCCCGAGAGTTCACAGTGTGATCCTGAACGAGTTCACAGAAGCGGTCCTCCACAGAGTGCACTCGATGGAGAGGCGTGCCATCACTCACCACTACTGGACTATGACAGCCATCCTTGATGCTCGCGCTATGGACCAGGAGCGCTCACGCCGCAACCAGCGCCGGCTGGTTGGCCTCACACTAGTCTGTGCCCTATTGACCCTGGCGCTGTGGTATTGACAGTGGGGATTATAAATACGAGGGTCAGACAGAGTGTGTGTCATTCACCGTTCGACATTGGACCAAGCATGTCACCCGTCCTACGAGCCATCCTGCCCCTTACACCCCGGGTGGGGTTACACGTCTATGAAGATAAAGTCACCCTGGTGGAAGTCCGTGGAGTTTGCTGGTCGCCCGCTGAGACCGTATCGAATACGGTTACGCTACACCGTGACGGCTGGACCAAATTTAAACGGGTGTTGAGCGGCGAGCTCGATGGACACGTCATCCACATAGACAATGCCATCTACGTATACCGTGGACCTTTCTTCCCACGTCTGGGCCGCTACCAAGATGCTACGCGAAGCTTCACCCTAGACCCGATCTGTGGACAGCCTTCGAGAAAGTGGTGTCTATCGTGGACCAGCTGTTTACACCGGACGAGCGGTCATCAGACGAGTTGGAGTGGGCTCGTGCCCTGAGAGAATCGGCGGCAGAACCCCATGAACAACGACATGAACCCGACGACGATGCCATTGATTACCCGGCTACACTCAACCAGCCCAGTGATATGACCACCTGATCCTTTTGATCTCACGGGGTTGTCCCTATAAATACGAGAAACAGTCAACTCTGGTACCATTCACGTACTGACCATGGCGGAGCATATGATACTGGCGTATCTCAGCTTGACCCCGAGGTTTTCCTGCACGTGTATGCGGATAAGGTCGATATCATGGAGGAGGTGGGAGACATCTGTGATGCGGACCCTACACAACCGTGCCCGCCTCACATTCGTCTGTCCCGAGAGGGCTGGACCAAATTCAAACGGGTGTTGTCTGGTGAACTGGACGGCGATCTCATCCACTTGTGTCACGATGTGTACATCCGACGCGGCCTTTTCTTTGCTCAATTGGCTCGGCTAGATGGGGGTACAGTGCATTTTACCCTTCATCCTGATCTATGGTCTGCATTGGAAGATGCCGTGGTAGATGTGGATGAAGTGCTTATCAAGCGGTCATCAGACGAGTTGGACTGGTCATTTGCCATGGACACTGTGAAAGCCAATGAAGAAAATCAGAAACTCCGGCCCAAGATATACCCGTTATAAATAAACGATAGAGCCAGGGTGCATCATCATTTTGTCACCATGAAGCGCTGGGAGAAGGTGCTGGATAACTTATACTACAGTCCCGACAGTCCGGCGGCCTATAGTGCATTGTCGGCTCTCTATCGAGCGGCCAAACCCCAGGGGATACAACGTGCCCAAGTCCGAGATTGGTTAAGAAGACAAGACACCTATACCTTACATCGATCTGTCCGTCGCCATTTTCTACGGAACCGGGTCATCGTGGGAGGAATAGATGCCCAGTGGCAAGCGGATTTGGTGGATATGAGCGCCTTTGCCAAACACAACGATGAGAATCGGTATATCTTGGCGTGCATCGATGTCCTATCCAAGTATGCATGGGTGGTACCCATCCGGACGAAAACGGGGGCGAATCTCATAGCGGCGTTCAAAGACATCTTCAAGACCGGGCGCAAACCTTTGTATTTGCAAACCGACGAAGGCACGGAATTCCTCAACAGACCGTTCCAACAGTTTCTGAAAGCCCAGAAGGTGTTTTTCTTCCATACGTACAACGAGACCAAGGCTTCCGTGGTGGAAAGGTTCAACAGGACATTCAAAGGCCGCATGTATAAATATTTCACCTATAAGAATACAAGGCGGTACATCGATGTTCTCCCGAAACTGGTGAGGGGTTACAATCGAGCCTATCATCGAAGTATAGAGAGAGCCCCCATTACCGTGACCCAACGCAATGAAGCCCAAGTCCGGCGTGTCTTGTACCCCAGGCCATCGCAGCGAACGACGAAGGCGGTGTACAAGGTCGGGGACCCTGTACGGATCAGTAAAGTCAAGGGCAAGTTCGAGAAAAGTTACTTGCCCAACTGGAGCGATGAGCACTTCCTGATTAAACGGCGCCTACCCCGCCAGCGGCGAGTCTATGAACTGGAAGATCTCCAAGGGGAAACGTTGCTGGGGACGTTTTACAAGACGGAATTACAGCCTGTTGTAAAAACACAGCAAGACTACTACACGGTGGAGCAGATTTTGAAAACGGAACGTCGACGTGGCAAACTGTTTCATTTCGTGAAATGGCAAGGTTGGCCCAGTTCCTTCAATTCCTGGGTCGCTGCCAACCAGGTGAAACGACTATAAAGCCAGACACCACTGCCGTCCTCCTTCATTCCACGTCCGACCACAGTGCTATGGACAAACAGCAGCTGCCTCTGAACACAGCGTCTCCCAAAACGCGCAAAGCACAAGTGGGCTTTGGGGTGCTATTGCTAACCCTGCTGAGTGTGTTGTACGGAGGTGTGTTTTACGACGTAGCCTATGTCAGCACGTTACTTAACCAACTGAGAACACCAGGCACCAGTGAAACCGGTCTACAGAGAGCACCAGTCGTATCGAGCCCAGTCATCACCACCACACCCCCTGTACAAGCCACAACGAGCTCCACACCATGCTCTACACCTACACCAAGTACGCCCACTACGTCTGAACACCCACCGGATTTCATCCCTCACAGTGAACCGACAACGACGACCCACGTTGTACCCACCCCCATCATCATCCCTCGCAGTGAACAGACAACGACGACCGACGTTGTACCCGCCACCACTCCAGTTCACTCGTACGAAATTTACAAGAGCAGGTTACCACGACAACGGATACACCTCGAACCATGGACCCTGGGTGGCAGCATCCCTTCACTTGCGTCATCGCAGGACCGACGGGTTCCGCCAAAACGCACTTCGTCCGGAAGCTCCTTCAACACGCCGACAGCATGATCACCCCACCTATTGCCCGAGTCGTGTGGTGTTACGGAGAATGGCAGGCAGCGTATGCAGCAATGCCCCACATCACGTTCGTGGAAGGCCTACCCAACCTGGCCGATTTGGAACCCGACACCTTGGTGGTTCTGGATGATCTCATGGCGGAGACGGATGCGCGGGTCACCCAACTCTTTACCAAAGGCAGCCACCATCGACGGCTCAGCATCATCTACATTGTGCAGAATCTGTTCAGTAAAAACAAAGAACATCGGAACATCAGCTTAAATGCCCATTACCTGGTGGTCTTCAAAAACCCGAGAGATACCACTCAACTGCTGCACCTGGCGAGACAGATATATCCCGGCCGCACACCGTTTGCGTTGGAAGCCTTTAAAGATGCCACAACCCTCAGCACGGGTATATGCTCTTCGACCTCAAGCAAGCCACCCCCGACCACCTTCGACTACGGACCGGCATCTTTCCCGGAGAGACCCACCACGTGTACTTGCAAAAATAATGTAAACACACCCACAGTGGCTCCCCCAGCTGGGGTCTGTGTGTTTGATGATGGGGAATAATAAAAAGAATGAATACCACAGCAGGGTTGACTTTGTCTCTGAGGTAGATAAAAAGAGCAGCGTTGTGGGTTCTAGCATTAGTTGTACAGGATGTCTGCGCGAGTACGGAAGCACGCTCCCACGCTCCGTGTATTGAAGACGGCCCCACCCGAGTTAGTCCGAACCATTGTACGCGGTGCGGACCCTGACCTTGTACGCTGTCTGTGCGAGATCGGATACAACCTGTTAAAAGGCAACGTACCACTGACTCCGGCTCAGAAGACCAAGTTGGCCAAGCATAAGACAGGTCTCCGAACCCTAGTCCACAAGCGAGTCCCTCAAACACAAAAGAAAAAGGTGTTACAGAAAGGCGGCTTTCTCGGGGCCATCTTAGCACCGTTGGCCGCTTCTGTGTTGGGTCCAGTATTGGGTGGACTCTTCGGCCGGCAATGAACCACACGAAAAAAATGGTCCTCGTCGAACCATGGTTCCTGCAAAACCTCCAATCGCCCTACCCTGTCCCACCTACGGTGAAGACCATAAACACCCTCGATGGAGAGATGCAACAGATCTTACAGAGCCCGGGGTTAAGCGACAGTGAGAAAGTACAACGGTACAATGAGACGCTTCAACGGTACATGACGTTCATGGACCAATACAAAACTCTCTCTACCCCACCACCACCACCACCACCACCACGTGACACACCGCCGACCTCAGCACCGCTCCAACAGCTGCCATTACCAGGGGTACCACCCACAGCCCCACAGTGGGTGGAAGACGAAGTGCTGAAGAGTGTACCTGCATTGTTCAAGAAACAAGCTGGCCTGGTATTACAACGGATGAAACAGAATCCTAACATGACTTGGAATGATAAAGGCGAACTCCTGGTACAGAATCAGGTGGTCCCGGGGACCCACATGACGGATTTAGTGAATGACCTGATGCGTCAACGCAGGTCGCACACGGATCCTCGAGGATGGGAGGTCTTCGCTCAAGGCTTGAAAGACATGCATGTACCACAGAAATTGGTGGGGAACCCCCACCGCTGGGCCTTTATGCAATCACCGACTCGTGCACCACGACTCTCACCACAACTTTCTTGGGAAGCCGACTGGGAACCGGAGTCACCCCCCAAAACTCCACCACCACCACAACGGGCACCTTCTTTTCAGACCTTTAAAAACCACCCTCGATCAGGACACCCCACATCTCCAGAGCCGTGACACGTAGCAAGTCAACGCGACGAACACGACGCCGGACACAACCGCCCAAGGCCTGGAACACCTATTAAAACCAACAGCAGCAGTAGGACAGCTCAGTCGCCATGTTTTACCTCACCCTACCCAGTAACAGTTCGCTGGATGTGTTTCCTGACAACACTGTGGCCAAGTACGTCACCCAGTTACCGCAACCGTTGCATTTACCTGGACGATGGGAATGTGGCCTCGTGGATATCCAATACCCTTACTCGTGGTACAACGTGCGAGCCAATGAAGTCTGGTACGAGGTGACCTACGAAGGCAAAAACACCCGACTCACCCTGCCCGAAGGCCAATACGATACCCCAAAGAGTTCATGGGTGGGCTGTCAAGACTGTTGCATTATAAGGCTCTACGGGAGGTGACGAATACTTCAAAACCCATCAAAGCCTATCCCTTCAAGAATCACGTGGACTTCGATTACAACGCACACAACGACAAGGCAGAGCTTATCGTCACCGGCAAGTCGAGTGTCGTACTGAGTCCTATCCTACAGCAAATGCTGGGTTTCGATCTAAAGACGTTCGCTGGTCCCACCGAACACCATGGCGAGATGCCGATGGATATGAAGTCGGGTATGTACGGACTCTACGTCTACTCGGACGTGGTGGACAACCACATCGTGGGCGATATCAACATACCTCTGTTACGGGTGGTCCCTATTAAAAAGACGTATGGAGGTCAAGTCACCCACAGTTTCACCCACATGCTCTACTTGCCCGTACGACAAACTGACATCAACACGATCACGGTGGATATAAGAGATGACACGGGACGACCGGTGGCATTTGAACGAGGAAAAGTGGTGCTGACACTTCATTTTCGACAAGCACGTGCTCCCCACTTTGCATAATGAAAGTACCTTACGAGTGCGATGCACGCAGCTATATGGACTATTATGCCCAACAGGCCGGGAGTTGCTTTCCGGTCTTTAGCGGTGCACGCATGCAACGAGGACATGGACTGGGGAACATACTCGGCAGCATCGTCAAAACGTTCCTGCCCTTGGTGACGCGTGGGGTGAAAGCAATCGGCAAACAAGCGGTACGCAGTGGACTGCAAGTCGCCGGTGATGTCTTGGGGGTACGGCACCCAAAGAAGCCTTGAAACGGCGGGCCAAAGAAGCAGGAGGCGTCTTGGTCGCCAAAGCACAACGCACCGTGGGGAATAAAAGACCTGCACCACCGAGACCACGCACCAGTCGACGACCGACCCAGCGACGACGCACATCGAAGAAGACAAAGGATATCTTTTCTTAAAACATGTCCTTGATCCACGCCGAGTCCTGCCTCTCCACCAACAGTGAATTTGATTTGTGGACCGTGCCGCCCACACAGACCAGTGTCGAACAAGGATTATGGGTGGAGCATCTCCCGCTCTCCAGCATCAACGAAACCGGCCCATCGAGTTCACCATCAGTAATGCGGATACGGCCTATGTGGATTTAGCCCATACATACTTGTATGTGAAAGCCAAGGTGGTCAATGGAGCTGGCACCAGAATCGTTGACCAAGCAACGGTGGGCCCGACGAATCTCTGGCTGCACTCGATGTTTCAGCAGGTGGATATTTTTCTCAGCGACAAACTCATCAGTGACTCCAACAACACGTACCCCTATCGAGCCTACATCGAGACACTGTTGTCGTATGGCCGAGAGGCTAAAAATCTCAGCTGACAACCGCTTTATTCTACAAGGACACGCCCGAGCACATGGACACGGTGGACAATGGGGGATATAACAAACGGAAGGCTTTCACTGCGAACAGTGCCTCGGTGGATATGATGGGTCGACTGCACGCAGACATGTTCATGCAAGAACGGTACCTCTTGAACAAGATCCCCATCAAAATCCGACTGATACGGGCGCCTCCGACCTTCGCCTTGATGGCCACTAACGTAGACGGGCATGCAGCGGACTATAAGATTATCATCCAAGAGGCAGTGCTGTATGTCCGAAAAGTGAAACCGAATCCAGCCGTTCAATTGGGACATGAAAGCCTTGGAAACAAAACCAGCCCAGTACCCTATCCGACGTGTACAAACCAAAGTGTTCTCTGTGCCTGCTGGAAATATGGGCGCCAACAAAGAAAACCTGTTCCTGGGGGAACTACCCAAGCGATTGATCCTGGCCTGTGTGGAAAATACTAGTTTCAGCGGAGCCTACCCAGAGAATCCGTTTGACTTTCAACATTTCGGCATCAATTTTGTGGCCCTGCATGTGGATGGACAACAGGTCCCAGCCACGGCCTTAACACCGAACTTTGGGCGGATGAATTTCATTCGAGCCTATCAGAGCCTGTTTACAGCCACCGGTCAAATCAACCAGGACGAAGGGAATATGATCAGTCGGGAGGACTACGCGAACGGATACACGTTGTTCTGTTTCGATCTAACCCCACCTTAGAGAACGACCATCAGCT
>JAVTVY010047260.1:0-24708 GCA_036873755.1 Hanleya hanleyi | reverse complement strand
GCGATTTCTCAGGAACTACGGCATGGATCGTTCTCAAATTTGGTACAGAGGTTCCCCTTGGGGTCTAGTTGCGCAAGATACAATTTGTAGTCTGATTGAAAAATCCAATATGGCCACCAGGCGGCCATCTTGGATTTCCAGATGAAACATTGTTATCGTGATTTCTCAGGAACTACTGCATCGATCTTTCTCAAATTTGGTACAGAGGTTGCCCTTGGGGTCTAGCTGTGCAGGATACCATATATGATCTGATTGAAAAATCCAATATGGCCACCAGGTGGCCATCTTGGATTTCCCCATGAAATTTTGTTATTGTGAATTCTTAGGATATTACTGCATGGATGTTGATACACAGGTTCCCCTTGTGATCCAGTTGTGCAAGATACCTTTTTTTGGTTCATTTCGAAAATTCAATATTGCCGCATCTTGAATTTCCCATGAAACTTTATCATAAAATCTCAGGAAATAACTGCATGGATCATTTTATAGTGTTCAGGGGGGACAACACAAGTTAGAAACTCATCTGTTGCAGTTCTTTAGTAAAAATTTCTCACAGCTACTTTCTGCAGTTACAGACAGATGACCTACAGTGCAGTGGCACTATCTTTTACATCTTCGCAGACAGATGGGGGTATGTCTTGGTTAGGCCATACCTCACCAGAGATTACTTTCATTGGAAAAATGTCCTGTTACATCTCATTGCCATCGTAACAACCCAGTCGCACATATTTCGTACTCGACATGTCTCCCCCTGGTGCATATACCCACAAAATATTGGAATCGTAGGTTAAAAACTGTCCAATGTACTGTCCGGACACGAAGTGGACAGACGGACGAACGACTGCAATCACATAATAAAAATTGGTTCTGGTTATTGCTTATACAGCTTACTGACAATCGCACATTATATTTTGGTATAATTGCCTTTATTCCATAACCTCCAATTACAATCATGAATTTGCAGCTTGACCTCCTGGAAATTGACTATGTTGCCATTTTGTTCAGGGGAGACAACGCAAGTTAGAAACTCATCTATTGCAGTTCTTCAGTAAAAATTTCTCGCAGCCACTTTCTCCAGTTATAGCCAGATGAGCGCTACAGTGCCGTGGCACTATCTTTTCCTTTACATTTCATCAACATCTTGGTTTAATAGATTTGAGAGACACCAGAGAGATAATGTAATGTATTTCACTTTCACTGTGATGAACTACTTTCAGTTTGATGAACTACTTGTATAAACTACTTTCACTTAACAACTTTCACTTTGATTACCCACTTTTAGTAACTACGTCTTTGATGACCTAATATCATTTTCAAAACTTTCTTATGGATAACAACGCCTTATATTTATTAACAGGTGGTGTTCTGTTGCAGATTCTAACATGGTTTTCAGATCATAGAGCTAGAAACTAAAATATAAGAAGTTTTTATCCGTAAGAAAGCTTGCATTTGTTTACTATTCCCAGTTTTTAGAGGCCACTAAAACAAGTTACTTTCACTTTGTTGACCTACTTTAACTGCTTTCAGTTTGATGACCGACTTTCACTTTTGTTTTCAGGAAGTGGAGTACACATTTGAGCGTATTGACCAGGAGATTAACCTGTCAGTGAGAGGGATGGGTTTGTCACTCGTCAATAACCGCAATCAGACTGAGGTCGCCTACATGGGAATCACAAGGTTAGACCTTGTCATTACTAGTTGTGTTTAAAGTTCTTCAAATCACCCAGTCTTTGAAAAGTCATAAAATAGCCAGTTCATTCCAAACTGACCTTGACCTAGTCTTGAATATCACAGAGGTTAAAATTTGACAATTAGTTCTGTATGCTTCTTAACACAATATCTCATAAGCAAATTGATCTAGAGAGTCTATCTTTGGTACGGTGCTGCTTTCTTAAGATATCACAAGTTCACCCTGGACTGACCTTGACCTTTTTTCGAAAGGTCGAGATGTGAACACAACTAAACACAATATTTGAACAACAATTTCAGTAGAGAGCCTCATCGAAAGAATTTGTGTTGTGAAAGCAATGTACGTGTTCACAGGCCTCCTGCTTTTCCAGAATTTGCCCTACTTTTGAGAGATTTTGTTTGTCAAAAATTTTTTAAAATGGTATTGTCGGAAAATCCTCTTAACTAAGTCCAGCATTTTGGCAGATAAACATGGTTTGCAACCAAGAGTATTGAAATACTGTATGGTCTTACAGTGTAACAAGTCACTATTTCCAATGTTGGGGGACTTCAACCATTCAGGTTTACATTGTCATGAAAATTGCTCATTGTCCTGGAATACAGTATTGCTTTGTCTCGAGTGTCACAAGTTTTCGATTCTCTTTTGTCTTTCAGTTCAGGCATTATCTGGGAGGAAAAGAAGAAGAGATACAAAGCCCTTAATCTTAAAACCCTGACGATCCTCGAGGCGGCTTTCCAGAAATATTTAATGGAAGTCGCCTCTGGAAAAAACTCCAATGCCAGAGTGACCTTGGAAAACAAAATGGAGGTTTGTCTTTCCAATCATGCAACTGGGTTACTGATAACTTTGTGCATTGCTTTGTAAACCCTGCAACAGAAGGGGGAACCTGTCGAACTAACATTTCCATACTGGCCGTACCTTGAAATGCACCAGTTAGCTTAATGGGAGTGGATGACAGCCCTGTAAGCCCTAACTTTTCAAATACGTCCTGACTCATGACTGTAACCTGAGCAACAGTATCCACTATAGCACCCACTGGAACTGACCCGACCCTGACCGGAACTACCATTGCCCCCTCCCGAGCTCCAGACACGGTAACGCCTTTAACGGCAGCAAATAATTGTTCATGCACTATAGAAATCGACCCAATGTTGGCCGGGTTTTGACGCAATGTTGACCCAATCTTCTTGTCTTGATTTGGTTCACCGAGTAGTTTGAACTCTTTGGAAGCATTTAATCGTCAAGATATTTCAAGATGTGAATATTGATTCCAAACAGCTCTGAACACTTTCTACAAAGATAATTCCCAAATCAGGTGGAAATCGCTACAACATTTGAGTCAAAATCATCATCATCGTTAAGTCTAGTCTTTCACTTCTTTGTTGTACTCTACATTAAAAGCCTGGCCATGATACATCCATAGAAACAACAAGATCACAGTGGATAAAATGTGATCAGAATATCGGCTCTTGGGTTACATGATTTAGTGTGTATGGCATATCACGTTGGGCACACCAGTTCTCGTAAGATCACCGAAGTTAAGCGGCATTGAGCCTGGTGAATACTTGGGTGGGTGACCGGGTGCTCTACTGCTGGGTTGATTAGTGTCCAGGATAATAGGAACTGAGGGCGAAAATATTTTCTATGCTATTGACTCGTCAGCGGTATCTGGGAAAGTTAATAGTACCCAATGTCAATTAAAGACCTCTATATAAATTCTCTCATGGTCGCACATAACAGTAACACACACCTGGTCAAAAAACACTGTAAATAGGTTAGTTGGACAGCCTGCGCAGCACGGGACCTCAGCTGCTACAGACCCTGTTGCGACAACCCTAGTAAGTGGCAGGATTACTGCAAGCTTCTAACTTCCTCTTTAAGAGGGTGCTCCCAGATGAAAGGAGGAACATCCGAACAACAACAACAACAATTGTCAGATACTGTTGTCCAATATTCTTACCAGCAATGCATTCTAATCTTGTACTATTTAGGACTATTGACATCTCATGTTTCAGGTGGACTTTGACCAGATGCAGATGTTTAAGCCGAACAAGCGAGGAATCCGGCGAAGTTTTGTGGAGGGTATTTGGTTCCAGTACAAGACGTCTGCTCATCAACTACAACTTCATGCCAAAATTAACAGACTGCAGGTGGGTCGATCATTCTAGAAATATTCTGTATCAATTTTTCCTCGTTTCCACATCTGATCTGCATCTTATTGCGAAAATGTATTCTTTCATTCATAATACCGATAACAATTATGTTGCCTGAAAAAAAGATAGTTGTCAGATATTTTAAAATTTCTAGGCTTCAATTTGGCAGTTTGGTGCATTTTGCCAACCTACATGTAATAGAGCAAACTATTATTCACTGACTTGGGCATATCAGCTCTGGCCTGATATATATGATATATATGTATACACTGGGAATCTAACTAAAGGACGTTTTCTTTGCAGTTTGATAACCAGTTGGCTGGCGCAGTCTTCCCAACAGTACTCTCTCCTCTTCCCCCACCCAAATCAGTGGCCGCAGACAGCGGTAAGTACTTGAACTACTCACTCACCCAGTGTTGTGGGGTTTCTGTCATGGGAAGGGCCATTGGGGCACAATAGTGTGCTGTCTGCTCGTTATTTGAGTCACCAACTTTGACCATTCTGTGATTATCAGAGCTGCAACCTTCTGCCATCAGAAGCACAGCCTCTGAACAATTTCACTCTAAAAACCAGTCTGCCTGCACATAGCTATTGCAGGGAACAAAGAGAACTCCAGGTTTAGAAGTTTGCAGTGGGATAACTTGAAGATATAACTTCTTCCTCTAGATCTACATGTATATATATTTGGTTTGTTTCCTTCCAGTGCCCAAACCTTTCACTGAGGTCAGTCTGATGCTGAGTAAACATGAACACAGTCACATGACCCAAATCAAGTAAGTTCATAGTCACATGACCCAAATCAAGTAAGTTCAGTCACATGACTCAAATAAGTTCATAGTCGCATGATCCAAATCAAGTAAGTTCATAGTCACATGACCGAAATCAAGTAAGTTCATAGTCGCATGACCCACATCAAGTAGGTTCATAGTCATGACTGAAATTCATAGTCACATGACTCTAGTTCAGAGTCACATGACTCAAGTCTGGTAAGTTCACGTATGTGGTTGGCGGTAGGGGACAGAAATCGGTTTCAATACCTAGGATTAGATTCCACCAGTCAAATTATGGCTTCAGTTCCTCGGCCTAAATGGTTCTAATCCGCTGAATAAATCGATTTAGACCTAGGAATAAATCTTTGAGTTCAGTTGTGGAAATGAGTTTATTTAATCCGCAGTTTTGATCCTTCTAGTCCGAGGTATAAAACGTTCAAGTCTTAGGCTTTATTCCACCAATCAAAATCGAGTTTCTAGTGAGGTTTACTTCATCCAATTGAACATCGGACTAGAAACTCGATTTTGATTGGTGCACTAAGGCCGAGGACCAGAGCATATTGCATTTCGGCAAATGAACTCAGGGATTTAATCCTAGGTCTAAATCGATTTTTTTCCGTGGTTTAGAACGTTTTTTGCCGAGGAATTAAAGCAGTAATTTGACTGATGGACTTAGATCGAGGTCTAAATCGATTTAATCGTAGGTCTAAATCGATCTAATCCTAGGCTTTGAAACTGAAATTAAGTAAAGGTCAAGTAAAATACGACAGGAATGCCTGTCATTTGAAGTCAAATGAATTACGACAGGAAGTAATGACAGAGTGGCTATCGTTGGAAGTGAAGTAAGTTACAACAGAGAGTGACTGCCATTGGAAGTCGAGTAATTCACAGATACCATGCATATACATGTACATGTGTGGATGCATTTTAATTCAACATGTCCATGCTATATTTCAGATATTTCAAGGTGCTTATCCAAGAGATGGCCTTGAAAGTAGACCAGGGCTTCCTCAACGCTACGATCCAGCTGTTTTCTGCTGATGCGCCTGTATCCAGGGATTACGAGGTACGGCATGCTACGATAACAAGAACGTCACCATAGCAATAGTTGATATAGGGATACAACTAGTAAATGTACATGTTGGAGCATTATACAGAGATCCCTCAGTCCTTGAATCTGAAAGTTGATTTTCTACATCTGGAGTATCCTGGAATTTATTTTTTGATCATTAGATTTTTATGAGTGATGGAAAAAATATAGACACTGTATTCTTCTTTAGACATGCTGAAGAAAACACGTAATTATGTCTCCCCCAACTATGTTGGGGGGAGACATTTAGTGTTTGTGCTGTCTGTCTGTCTGTCTGTCTGTCTGTCAGTCTGGATGTCTGGATGGATGTCTGTCCGTCCCCTTGTCTTGTCTGCAAGATATCTTGAGAACTACTGGATGGAATTTCACCAAACTTGGATGGAAGCTTCATTGGGATAGCCCCTCATTTGATTAGGTTTTGGTGTATGTGCGTGCATTCATCCGTGTCCGGTGTCTGTCCGTCCGTCCATCTACTTGTACATGTATATACAGGCCTTGTCTGCAAGATATCTTGAGAACTACTGGACGGAATTTCACCCCACTTGGATGGAAGCTTTAGTGGGATAGCCCCCTCATTTGATTAGATTTTGGTGTGTGTGCGTGCATTCATCCATGTCCGGTGTCCGTCCGTCCGTCCATCTACTTGTACATGTATATACAGGGCTTGTCTGCAAGATATCTGGAGAACTACTGGATGGAATTTCACCAAACTTGGATGGAAGCTTCATTGGGATAGCCCCCTCATTTGATTAGGTTTTGGTGTATGTGGGTTCATTCATCCGTGTCCGGTGTCCATCCGTCCGTCCATCTACTTATACATGTATATACAGGGCTTGTCTGCAAGATATCTGGAGAACTACTAGATGGAATTTCACCAAACTTGGATGAAAGCTTCATTGGGATAGCCCCCTCATTTGACTAGGTTTTGGTTTGTGTGCATGCGTTCATCCGTGTCCGGTCCGTCCGTCCGTCCATCTACTTGTACATGTATATACAGGCCTTGTCTGCAAGATATCTTGAGAACTACTGAACGGAATTTCACCACACTTGGATGGAAGCTTCAGTGGGATAGCCCCCCTCATTTGATTAGGTTTTGGTGTATGTGCGTGCATTCATCCGTGTCCGGTGTCCGTCTGTCCATCCATCTACTTGTACATGTATGTGTAGGCCTTGTCTGCAAGATATCTTGAGAACTACTGGACGGAATCTCAGTCCCCTTGGATAGAAGCTATAGTGGGATAGCCCCCTCATTTGATTAGGTTTTGGTGTGTGTGCGTGCATTCATCCATGTCCGGTGTCCGTCCGTCCGTCTACTTGTACATGTATATACAGGGCTTGTCTGCAAGATATCTGGAGAACTACTGAACAGAATTTCACCAAACTTGGATGGAAGCTTCATTAGGATAGCCCCCTCATTTGACTAGGTTTTGGTGTGTGTGCCTGCATTCGTCCGGTGTCCGTCCGTCCGTCCATCTGCTTGTACATGTATATACAGGCTTTGTCTGCAAGATACCTTGAGAACTATTGGATGGAATTTCACCAAACTTGGATGGAAGCTTCATTGGGATAGCCCCCGCATTTGATCAGGTTTTAGTGTATGTGTGCATGCATTCATCCGTGTCCGATGTCCGTCCAACCGTTCATCTACTTGTACATGTATATACAATGAAAATCGCTTCTTTGTAATTAATATTTTTAGATACGCAGCTTTGTTTAAGATACTTATTGCTACATTCATTTTATAGCACTTTCCCTTAAATTATGTGCCCATTCAAGGCAAGGTGGGAGGTTGGGGGAGACGTATGTTTTTGCCCAAAAAAACAACCAGCATAGGCTTCATGCCGGAGCGGCAACTCAAGGGTCAAAGCGGAACCTCTAGTTTATATTGTTCCGAAACATGGAAATTATTTTGGTATATGATGAAAATATCTGTATGATCACTGAGCCAGTCAGAAATAGATTTGTGAAGGCAATCTTAATACATTAATATCCTATCAATGCTCCCCAATCGTACATGTCGCTATATAGGATCTTACGTATTTCAATTGAATTCTGTGTACCGAGAGCCCATACCATGAATATTTAATAGCATTATGACATCATGGTCACATGTTGACTATTCCACTTGCAGTAAGGGAGGGGAGATAGAGTCACTGTGTCCGTTCATCCCAATGTTTACACCAAAGACCAGTCCATATATCTACCCCATATTGTGATGCCACAATGTCGGGACCGCGGCAACATGAAAAGACACCCCGCCAGCACGGTGTATTATTCGGCTGAGCCAACCAAGAATTCCCTATCATTAATGTCCCCTTCAAAGCACTATGAAGCATTCTCAGATTTGGTTGACACTCGAGTTACTGCAAGCCTGTCAGATACTTCAAGTGACATATCCAAATGCGGAAGCAGATAGGATTTAATTTTAATCAGATTGTCGTGAAGGATACTGCTATCCAGTTTGTGACAAATGTAAAAAATGCAATCATTTCAGTACTGTCAAAAGATGGACGGCGAACCTATCTCATATAGTAATTATTTATTATTTGCTATTCCAGACCAAGGCATTCCTGGAGGACTGCAAGACGACACAAGTCTCGCTGATTGATGCTGTGGGCGTATCCCTCTCACAGGGCAAGAAGAACTTCTACGATCATCTTCACTTCTCACCAATCAAGGTAGGTAACTCTGTCTTCATGAGAAGTATAAAAAGTATAAAAATCACACAAGATTGAATAGTCAAACGTCTTGTGGGAGAACAAGCTTGTTAATTGTATTTTACAGCCATAGAGTGCAGGACAAATTTCAGGAACACCAAAAAAAAATTCAGGGTGAAATAAGAGTTGCGAGGCTCATTATGATTTAATATTATACACCCATTCAAAAGTTCAATTGTGTTCCCAATTGTTATAATAATCAGATTGCTCTATTATGCATGCTCTTTGGACCACACCTGGATGTTCTAGTGTTTAGAGCATCCACCTCCCAAGCAGGAGGCCCTGGGCTCAATCTCAGATCGGGTCCTACCTAAGAACATGGAACTTATTGCTTCCTCGCTGGGTTCTCAGCATTAAGAGGATAGATCAGGGACTGATTGACCCAGTACAACGATAATCTAACTGGGTGAAGTATCTGGTCAGCCTGAAGCCTGGTGCTTCAGCTAGGCAGCACTATAAAACTACCTAGAGGGGGAGCATATAGCGATTGCTTTGTCTGTCTGTTCGTCCGTCCATCCATCTGTCCGTCGGAATTTCTTGTCCGCGCAATATCTCGGTTAATATTTGATGGACAGGATTGAAACTTGCATGAAATGTGGTCGGTGCCTCGTAGTTGTTCAGCGAGTTTCGGTTATATTTTCAAGAGTTATGGCCCTTGGTTCCTGAAATCTCCGTGAATTGTGACTTGTCCGGGCTGGATCTTGGTTAATTTTGTATGGACAATTATGAAATTTGCATGATACGTGGTCAGTGCCCTGTAGTTGTGCGGCGTAAAGTTTCTCTGCCTTTCGCTTATATTTTCAAGAGTTACGGTCCTTTGTGGATGGGATATTTATATATATTTGTCTAGGCCGGATCTCGGTCCATATTGTTTGGACAAGCATGAAATTTGCATGATATGAGGCTAGTGCCTTGTAGTTGTGCAGAGTAGAGCGCTTTGTCCGTCTGGGTTTCTTGTCCATGCAATATCAACCAATACAGAACAGAACAATGGCAGGGCAGTGTCGGACTAAAGCGGAAAGGGGGGGGGGAGAGGGCATACAATTAAGCAAAAAGATTGCTTCTTTCCTGCGTTGTTGATAATTAAGTGACATTAAATCCCATTCACTCACTTGTGGGAAACTTTCATCATTTCGAGTAAACGTCAATTCATTAATAGCAGGAGGTACTTTTGTTCAGCATTCTGTTCTTAATGGAAGAGTTATTTTTTACTCTCAGGGCCTGATATCGAGTTTTAGGTCGCACATCAATGTTTAGCTCTGTGAGTACAGCCCGACAACTTTCAATTTCAGAAACATTCACTTGCATTATATACTGTTGGTTTCAGCATGTTTAGAGAATAACATTTTTGGCGCCCAGTCATGGCACCAAACCTGTTATAACGGGTTAAAAAAACTCTGTTTGCCAGGCGCCTTGATACAATTACGTCACCTCTGAATGTTGTAAAATTATCAACAGCTCCTTATTGCAGTCCTTGTTTATTTACAGGTGCATCTAAGTTTCTCATTACAAGGTGGGGGTGAAGATGGGGACAAACCGACTGCAATCCACGCCAACGTTCTCAACGTCTTCCTACAGAGTGTCGGTGTTGTGTTAACCGACGTTCAGGATGTTGTCTTCAAGTAAGTTCAAGACCCATGCAAGTCCATTCTGAACTCTTAGGTAATTGGGCACCAGTCACCCCAGATAAAATCTGAAAATTTTGTGGTAAGATCAGCCACTTTTAGACTCCATTTCAACTCCGTTATTCAAGTTAAATCAAATTAAATCTCCGAATTAAACTTGCTCAAATAAGCTACTGATATCTCTTTTCAGGTTGGGCTATTTCGAACGGAATCACAGCTTCTACAACAACTCACAACTGACCGGTCAAATGACCAGCCATTACGCTGGACAGGTCTGTCAAACTGAAACACACATTTCTTTATGTCCTCTTATCGGGGCGGGATTGAGGGATATACTGGTCATCCGGAATTCCGTAATAGGTTAATAGGTTTATTAGATGTAATAGGGGAGTGGCTTCATATTGGTGAGAGGATGGTTGGTTTCGCCTTTCTCTGAGATCCGTCATTCAATAAGGTTGCTGCCGCCATCTTGGATTTGTAATACATGTACATCGATCATCAATAGAAGGCAAGATGGAATATCAGACTGCTTGCCTCCTTTATATATCCAGAGAGTAGACAGGTATTGGTCACAATCTTTTTTCTTCTTCCAAATCAACAGCCACAAACTCAGTGAATAAACAATTACGGCCACCACCATGTCAACTGTGATAACCAATCAGGCTGTTGGAATTATCAGCCAATAGAATGTGTCGTTCAAATTCAGTCCGTATTGGCAGGAGAGCGAGATGCCGACAGACACCAGTCTACTTTATGGATATACGGGGGGGGCAACCATGCATTTCTTTCTCTCTCCCATTGAATGGGGCTTAGGGAGCTTCCTGAAATTGGAGCATGCTAGGAACTGGCATAAGGCATTCCAAACAGAGAGACATGGTGCGCCGAGTTGGAACTTCCAGGAACTCCATGGCATACTTTTTGGAACTCAGCAGAGAAAAGATGGCTTATGCCATATCATGCAATGGTATGAGCGGAATGGCATATACCATTCCAATTGGAACTCTATCCCATCCAGATCAGAATACTAAACTGGGCATGGTGTATCCCATTTGGCATGTTTGGATAACCAGCATATGCCATTCCTATCAAGAAACTCATGCCCTAATTTCAAGAAGCTCCCTTAGGGATTGGGGGTCTATAAATCCGTTCTAGGAGATGGCTGTTTATATACTTGTTGATTGGCTTCATATTGGCGAGGGAATGGTTGGTATTGGCTCTCTCAGAAATGTGCCATTCAACATGACTGCTGACACCATCTTGGATTTGTTAAACAAGACAATGCGGAAGATGGAATATTTGTTTTCCAGGCAACATATCATAACCGAACGAGTCAATGGATTTCAAACTTTGGTCAACATGGTCAACAGTTGCATTTCATGATGATGAAACTCCG
Organism: Hanleya hanleyi; assembly: GCA_036873755.1. Taxonomy (NCBI): domain Eukaryota; kingdom Metazoa; phylum Mollusca; class Polyplacophora; order Lepidopleurida; family Hanleyidae; genus Hanleya; species Hanleya hanleyi. Next base: position 13,270 of record JAVTVY010047260.1, on the reverse strand, counting down.
ATATTCGGGGAGCAGGAGTCCCCCAAAATACATTGCACTGGACAGGATCCAGTCAAGTTCACAATATGAGAAAAATCTAAATTCTGTTCTTGTTGCTTCAACACATGTCCCCTCTGAAAATTTATTCCATGCAGTATGCGGACATATTAAAATAGTAACGAATGCTGACTTTACAGGAAAGGACGCGACTGCGAGAGTGTTGAAAACTGTTGTCTTCATAAACCCAGAACCGGAACCTGTCCAGTGAGATCGGAATGAGATTTGCAATGTCTGCTCGGTGAATGACCACTATCGCCATCTTGGATTTATCATCATTTATGTGGAATATTTTTCGTCTTTTCGATATATTCTTACAAAATCAATGTGTCCACTGATTCCGAACTTGGAGAGTGGCGTCATTTGGTTATGGGGAATAACTGGATTGATACTTTTCTGGTTTCTATGTTCTACTTGTTCTTTATTTCACACACTGTCCTGCTAGGTATGGACTACCCTCTAATAATTTAATCACCTTATCTAAATTCAGTCACCTCCAATTTTGTTCTGATGAATTTGCTCACCCTTTAAAATCTTTAAAATCTTTAAAATCTTTAAAATAGCAAAGAAATAGTGGATTATATGCATGATTCAGGATGATTTTGTCAACTTATTGTTCTAATAAATTTGGTCACCCCTGATTTTATGATGGGAAATTTCACTTCCTGTGATAGAATTATTTGACTATTTACCATGTCTAAGGGCTGTTCCATTTAAAAAGGTATGGGAGGGGAGGAAGGCAGTCAATATATTATTCTATGGGTCATGGGAGGAAATTCCCTTCAATCCATGTTACAGCATTGGAAAGATCAATAAAATTTCTATGGGTGGTGGGGTATAATTCAAAGCTGCCTTCCGCCCCTTCCATACCGTTTTAAATGGAACAGCCATAATGATCAAATGAATTGAGAACCACGGGGTTGAAGTACTGTAGGCAGGTACATGGTATTGCTGTGATCAGTTACTCGCCTTCACCTCTTTCTTCAAACTTGAGAAGATGCTTCACGATATGTAATCCAAGATGGCTGCCATTGACCATCTTGGATTCCGTCTGTCCCGCATCTTGTGAACGCGGTATCATGAGAACAATTTGTCCGATTGACTTCAAACTTGAGAAGGTGCTTCACGTCAGTTAGACGGCCATTGGTATTGATTTTCATTGAGGTAATATGTAATCCAATATGGCTGCCATTGACCATCTTGGATTCCGTCCTTCCTGTATCTTGTGAACACGTTATCTTGAGAGCAATTCGTGCAGTTAAACTTGATACTCGCCTGGTCTGCAGTCTAATGCTTGACAAACGTGAGTGACCGTCCTGTGTTGTGTTTTTTTGCAGGCTATCAAACAGATGTATGTTTTGGTGCTAGGATTGGATGTGCTGGGTAATCCCTTCGGCCTACTGCGGGGACTGACTGAGGGTGTCGGTGATCTCTTCTACGAACCTTACCAGGTAACTGTATAAAGCTGAGTAAAATTAATCTGGAGCTTCAGAGGCACTTTTTCGAAGAAGAAAAAATGACGACGGAGGGAGGCTTTTTTTTTTTTTTTTTTAATTCTTCTTTTTTTTTAAATTCTTCTTTCACCAAGACCAAATATGTCCACCTTTTCTGACTAGCGGATGCCGTGGTTTAATACAACACTGTTCTTTGAGTTACTTGAAGAATCCGCTTTCCATCTTCATCATTACGCAATATTATTTTAGCAAAACTTTGATAAATCTGTGTCAAAATGAAAGAAAAAAAATGTATAATTTTTTATTTTTTTTCACATTTTCTTGTCTGTAGACTATAAAAGGGTTGACACGGTGCTAACAAAATGATGTGGCAGTGCCTTTGAAGCTAGAAATTTATTTTGTCAGTCTAACTGACATATTATTATCTGATTTCACAGGTCCATCTTCACAAGTCCAGGTAAATCCTGTATCCTTGGAGAGGGTTTCCCTGGACATTTTGGGGAATTTTGCCTCTATTGTACAATCTCGTACATTTCATCTCCAAGCCTGCGGTCTATCTTTTGACTACCGATATCGATTTCATGTCTGACATCAAAGTAGTTTGACCAGCGATGAAATTCACATCTTAAGCCTTGTAGCGGATTGGTGTATATAATGAGGTGGCTTGGTGCACTTACTGATTGGTTCGATTCAGAGAAAACCTCTTGAGCTATTTATATCCAGAACTGCTGTGAGTAACTAAGTAGTGCGTTGATCCTAACAGACCAATCGATACACTGGCACGCGAGGATGCAGGGAGTCGAGAAATTTTCAATATCAATCTCGAACAGTGTGCATTGAAGCATGACCCACTGGCCTTCACCTGAGGATTTCTGAGATGTTGATATTTGTTTCTCCATATGCTTTAATATGAAGCCATATCCCTACCTAGGGATATCTGACATATTCTCAACTTGAAAGTTGCTGAACTATCAATCAATCTCCGTAAACTCAGATATAAAATCACAGAATATTATATCGGAATTCAGCCCTATATATATCTCGTGCGAATTTGAAACTACTATTGTTAGCCAATCAGGTGGATAGCTTGTTGAAACAATTTCAAAATCACGCCCACTGTAATTACACATGGTAGCACGTGGTCTAATACATAAATATTATCCTGAAACAGTATCCATCATTTCATTTCATGGCATCATTTCCCTACAGTGTGCGTGGAAGACCGTAAAGATGAAAGAGTTTTCTCCCGCCGAAAAGTCTGGCTTTGTTAAGGGTAGAAAATATCAAAAGATTGTGCCGTGCGAAGATGTTTGAGACTGATATCTGGAACCCCCATTCCTCTTTTAAACCCAATAATACCAATAACAGAAGAATATTGCAATATACCTCTCCAGAAAGTCAAGGATATATGTTCTAATGAAATATTATTTGTCAAATTATTTTGAAACATGAGTAGTGTGACTAACGTCACAGGACCTACGAAGTAGGGTGAGGAAGATAACTTGGGGGTTCAAGCGTAATGTTATAGGTCACCTAAGTAGGTCAAGTTTTCATCAAAAGTAGGTCAGCTCAAAACTTGCTGGTAACAGTCCCCTGATGCATGTTCATGCAAAAAAAGTCAAGGTTCTAATGCCAATGGTTCTCCTTATTTTGCCGACGAAAGGATTCGGATGGACTCACTCATTACCGGACAATTTGCAAATGAGAGCCTACTTCGTAGGAAAATTCAAGTCCACCAGTCACCTGTCTTATACATGAAACATATCCCATAATGCTTTGGTCAGGAGTACATCATGTATTGATACAGCAGTAACATGACCCATATTTTCTCTTCGATTCAGGTGATTTAACAGCATTGTTATTATTGTCATATTTATTTATTTCACAGGGTGCTATTCAAGGTCCAGAGGAGTTCGCTGAAGGTCTGGCTCTTGGAGTCCGAAGTTTATTTGGTCATGCTGTTGGTAAGTTTTTCTTTGTTCTATTTTATCACAGTCAGTGCTGCCTGTCCATATGTCTGTCTGTGCATTCAAGAAAGTGAATATGCATGTCCTACCAGAAGAGTGTCTTGTCTTGAACCAGGACCCTTTTAAAAATGAGTTACCTTGACCCATTCACCATTATCACCAGTGAATGATACCACTGGAAAGATTCTATGCAAACATACCAATTTTACACCGGACATACATCTGGTTCTGGAGCTCAATCCTGTTGAATATGGGTGACCTTGATCATTTTTTCCAAGGTCAGGAGTGTTAAATAACGAAATTAGATGGATGTAATGGTACGAAAAGAATCCTTCCTGACTCAACAGATCTGAGTGTGAATTTATTTTATAAGCATGTTAGCAGATGTTCGAAACAGTTGCCTCCCTTGCTTACTTCATAGGTGGTGCTGCTGGAGCCGCATCCAGGATCACTGGGACCTTAGGGAAAGGTATTGCTGCCCTCACGTTTGACGATGATTACCAAAAGAAACGGCGTGAACAGCTCAACAAACGTCCGGCTAATGCCAGGGAAGGCTTCGCACGTGGAGGAAAGGGACTCATCATGGTAGGTGTAAACGGTTATTTACATTTCCTGCTTTGTAGTTGGGAGGATTAAAACAAGGTTAAAATCTGATGTGAATTTCAGTTTCTGCATCACTCACATAAAACCCAACTCACACTACGAACATTTTGTTGTATTAGAACAAAAACACTGTTCAGAACATGTTTTGTCTGCAGTGTGAGGTTCCCAGAAACACGAACATTCTGTTCGAGAGACAAGCTTGTGAAGTCAAACATGTTTGATTTTCGGAACATGTTTTCATCCTCAAAACAGTTTTGTCTTCAGTGTGTGGTGATTGCGAACATTTGTCCGAACATTTACCAGCAGTTATCCAATCAACTGGCAGCTGTCGGTCATGTGACGAAGCCGCTCTCACATGACACAACAAAATGGCTCCCATCACATGACCGGTAGCCTCGCTGCTTGATCGCGGTGACTGGTGGTCAAGAGAAAATGTTGGCAGTGTGAGGTTACCACAAACAAAAACACGAACAAACTGTTCTGTTCTAATAGGCCTACAACAAAATTTTTATAGTGTGTGTTGGGCTTAACTATCCCCCATGGAAAATTGATGACTTATACCAACACGAATGAATCAGTCTCACAACACCATGATTATAATACTCTCACAACACAAAGTCTAGGAGAATGATCGATAGCTCTTGCAAATTTTACGAACATGTGAGACTGGAATTTAACATGTGCAAATCAAATCAGACTCGAAGCCAACATTGCAGAGGCAGCCATCTAGTCGATCATAGTGTCGAACATGTGTTTGATTGATCCCAGCAGTATTGTGGTCTCGCTGGGGAGCAAGATATGTATGTCTCGCTGTATGATCAGCGCATGATTACGGTAATTCCCCTAATAATTCAATCACAGGAAGTTCACTTTTCAACTTCGTTATTCAAACACGGAGAAAAAGTAACATTCTCATTCCTTATTCAAATTGAAGAAAAGTCATATAATAACAAAATTCGACACTTTGTGGGTGGTGCCATGAAGGATATTGCCAGATGTAAGCCATTTTTGCTGCACTTCCGGTGATCCAATTATTAGGGGAATTACCGTAGTAAAACACTACATTCTACATTAAATGTGTATTCTGTACAGTGTAGGGCAGAAATAACTTTAACCTTGAACATGACTGGAGAAAATCCAAAATAAGAGTGAATATTTTTGTGTTTCTGAAAATGTGCGCGTTTCGATCGCCACTGACAAAAAAAACCCACACTCTTGACTATACATGTAATAAATAGGCGCAAGCTGCGATGTGTCTCAACCATGTCTACATGCCCCTTGGTTGTATTGATGGGGAAAATGCATGATATGTTTTTTTCCAGCCGCATTATTCATCAACATAACTTGACATGCAGTCAGCTGTAACAGTTGAGAGCAGTTGTGCACTTGTTCTCCAGTCGGCGCGTCAGCTTTTCATACAGCATTATTTTAGCGATGATTTGCATGCAAGGGAATCCCATTCTCGGTCAAGTTATTTCTTCCCTGTACTTTGTCACTTGCCTGTATGTGTAATTTTCTTTTCCTCTTCTTCCTTTAGGGTGTCGTGGATGGTGTTACTGGCATCGTCAAGAAACCAATGGAGGGAGCTAAACAAGAGGGTGTCGGAGGATTCTTTAAAGGTATTGTTGTAGTGACCGAGTTCTCCAGCCGGGAGTTGAACCACTGACCCCTGGTTTACCAGCCCAGCGCCCTACCAACTGAGCTAAAGGAAAATTCCCGCTAGCTGCACGCTAGTACAGGCACTGGGGGAACCCACTTCCTACCACACTCCTCACCATCACGAAGAACTGCCATCCTCTTTCCCTATTAACCCTGGGGTTAGCCTGACAAGCTTCTCCATTCCCTCCCTCGTACTACTCCATCCTTCCCAGCAACTCAATCAGATCATCATCATGCAATCACACTTCCTCATCTCGACAACCTGACGATCGACCCAACCCACTCCCATTCCCGCGAGGATCCTACCGGTGATGCCAATGTTGTAGTGACCGAGTTCTCCGGCCGGGAGTTGAACCACCGACCCCTGGTTTATCAGCCCAGCACCCTACCAACTGATCTAAAGGGAAATTCCCGCTAGCTACAGGCTAGTGCAGGCACTGGGTGAACCCACTTCCTACCACGGTATAACGTTTACGACATTGTCATAAATCAATCCCGAGCTCCCACTATAGGTATGTGAGGCTCTAGGCTCTCAAGGGATGTGTGGCAGTTTTGAGTAGGTCTTATCAGAGCTCTCCTCATGCTTCTACAGGGAGAATATGAGAATATGTGTTGAACAAGCAGAAATCATGTATCTTCATACGATTTCTACTTTCACACTTCGAACTATAGCCTTGATATATTAGACCAAAATATGAGGTGTAAATTTCATCTACGATCCAGAAACGGATCAATCAGAATAATTACCTTCCCCCGACGGTTATGTCATACCTCCTAATATGGATTTTGATCGGGGGATTGAATCATTTGAGGGGTTACAATACATGTTCTTTCGCTCTGATATAGACAAACAGGAAAATAAAATAAACAAATATATAGCACAAATAAATAAATAGGCCTGACTCGATCTTCAGAGGGACACTCTCTCTAACTGTTGCTCCCTAATTTGTTGTAGGTATGGGTAAAGGCTTGGTGGGCGTTGTCACCCGCCCAACCAGTGGGGTCATCGACTTCGCCAGCACATCCTTGGAGGGAATAAAAAGGTGAGATAGATTCCTGTATAGAAATACCAGGTTCCATAATCAATATACATGGTAGAATCCATGTGTCAGTCTAAAATGCATATAACTGTCATGACTGTGGCAGCCATGATGTCACGCTTGTGGCAGCCATGATGTCATGCTTTTGGTAGCCATGATGTCATGACTGGGGCAGCCATGCTGTCATGACTGTGACAGCATGCTTGTGGCAGCCATGATGTCATGACTGTGGCAGCCATGCTGTTATGACTGGCAGCCATGCTGTTATGACTGGCAATCATGCTGTCATGACTGTGGCAGTCATGACTGTGACAGCCATGCTGTCATGACTGGCAGCCATGATGTCATGACTGTGGCAGCCATGCTGTCATGACTGTGGCAGCCATGCTGTCCCGACTGTGGCAGCCATGCTGTCATGACTGTGGCAGCCTTGCTGTCATGACTGTGGTAGCCATGATGTCATGACTGGTAGCCATGCTGTCATGACTGTGGCAGCCTTGCTGTCATGACTGTGGCAGCCATGATGTCATGCCTGTGGCAGCCATGATGTCATGCTTGTGGTAGCCATGATGTCATGACTCTGGTAGCCATGCTGTCATGACTGGCAGCCATGATGTCATGACTGTGGCAGCCATGCTGTCATGACTGTGGCAGCCATGCTGTCATGACTGTGGCAGCCATGCTGTCCCGACTGTGGCAGCCTTGCTGTCATGACTGTGGTAGCCATGATGTCATGACTGGTAGCCATGCTGTCATGACTGTGGCAGCCTTGCTGTCATGACTGTGGCAGCCATGATGTCATGCCTGTGGCAGCCATGATGTCATGCTTGTGGTAGCCATGATGTCATGACTCTGGTAGCCATGCTGTCATGACTGGGGCAGCTATGATGTCATGCTTGTGGCAGCCATGATGTCATGCTTGTGGCATTCATGCTGTCATGACTGTGGCAGCCATGCTGTCATGACTGGTAGCCATGCTGCCATGACTACGGCAGCCATGCTGTCATGACGGCGGCAGCCATGATGTCATGCTTGTGGCAGCCATGCTGTCATGACTGCGGCAGCCATGATGTCACGACTGCGGCAGCCATGATGTCACGACTGCGACAGCCATGATGTCATGACTGTGGCAGCCATGATGTCATGCTTGTGGCAGCCATGATGTCATGCTTGTGGCAGCCATGATGTCATGACTGCGGCAGCCATGATGTCATGCCTGCGGCAGCCATGATGTCATGCCTGTGGCAGCCATGATGTCATGACTGTGGCAGCCATGATGTCATGCCTGTGGCAGCCATGATGTCATGCCTGTGGCAGCCATGATGTCATGCCTGTGGCAGCCATGATGTCATGCCTGTGGCAGGCATGATGTCATGACTGTGGCCACACTGTCATGACTGTGGCAGCCATGCTGTCATAACTGTGGCAGCCATGCAGTATGTGCAGCTAAAGACAAGATAGAACAACGTTAAGTTTGAATAGAGATGCAGTGAGGGGGCATTCAAGTGCATGTATCATGTACATGCAAGGCATTAGACAATTCGGGCATGCCATCTATCTACTCAATGTAGCAAAACTTTTCTCAGGACATGCAGGATGGGGTCAAAACGCAAATTATGAAAAAAATTATAAAACCCGAATACAGGCAAGTTTGGTAGGTTTTGACTCCGATATGATGCCTATTTGATAAGAATTTGCTCTGAACATGTATCAACAATGATTTTCAATGTTTAAAAAATAAATAACATCGAACTTTGTGTCTAGCATGTAATTTAAAGGCCTGGCATCTTACAAAGATGTCCGAGTGTGCTGTTTTAGAAAACAAAATAAAGACACAATTATAGCGGTATTTCTAAAAAAAAATGCCCATCGTTTATTGTGTAATCATTTTCTTGCTAACTCGACTGGCAGAACAAAACGCTGGAAAAGGTAATTAGGCTTTGGGGTAACGAATGTACTTTATACCCATGCACATGGTATCTTAGGGAGGTTAAACATCTTGAATCAATCCTGGAGTTGTCATGCTTCATCCAGGGGTCGAAATTTACACCTGTCTACCTGTCCCTGACAGGTAATTTTTGAAAGAGACAGGTAGAGAAATAAATTACCTGTCTCCAGTGACGGGTAGCCAATAATTTTCTTTTTCTTTTTTTTTGTGTTCAAAACATATCTTTGACAAAATTCAGTCAAAACAACTGCTAATTAGTGCGGGGTAACAAGGTCTCATTATTTATTAGTAGCTTGCAACATGTAGCTTTGTCATTTAATACTTGAATTACATGTACTCGACAATTTCAACGATCACATGTTCAGGTAATTCTTAAAAGGTGACAGGTACACTTTTTGGCCACCTGTCTCTTGTGACAGGTAATTTATTTTAAATATTCGACCCCTGTTCATCATATCTAGAGATCACCAGCTGCTAGTAATTGCCAGACAAGCCTCTCATTTTGAATAGTTTTTGCCATAGCTTGGCCTGTGCTTTCTCTGTGGGGAAGTACATTTTTCCATCGCTCTTCAGTATTTCCAAATACATGTATACCCTATTTCTACTAATTATTCAGACAGCAAAACTTCAGGCTATTGTAGAGAGAAATTCTGCAAACATTCTATAATTTCACTGGCAGCAGTTTTAGACTCCGAAGCAGAAAAAATCCATCTTTATGTCAACTGAGGCAAAATACTGAGGCATGGATATATTAATTATCCCAAGAACTGCAAAAATAGCTAGTGAAATTTATAGAATGTTTGCAGAATTTCTCTCTACAGTACCCTGCAGTTAAGTTTTGCTGTCTGAATTATCAAAAGAAATAGGGTAAGCTACCAAAATGTTAACGAATGGAAACATATTACTGCCAAAAACACCCTACTTATTTAAGATGTCCTAAAATTTTCTTGAAATATGATAATTTTACTCAAAATAAGTTAAATTTTAAGAAAATTTTAAGATTTTTTTTCTTGTTTAAGTAAAATATACTTACCCCACTTCAAATTATACTTAAACAAGAAAAAAAAATCTTAACATTTAAGAATTTTTCTTAAAACAAGATTTGAAAAAAAAAATCTTAAATTTAAAGATTTTTTTTCTTGTTTAAGTAAAATTTGGAGTGGGGTAAATATATTTGACTTAAACAAGAAAAAAAATCTTAAAATTTTCTTCAAATTAAAATTATTTTGAGTAAAATTATCTTATTTCAAGAAAATTTTAGGGCATTATCTTAAATAAGTAGGGTATTTTTGGCAATCTTGTGAATATGATGCTGAATATTCATTATATTCATCCTAACATCTGTCAGTTTTACCAGTTCAATGCATTATTCCCATATATAAGCACAGGCATGACAGGGAGAGCTGCGAGAAACATCTAAGCTGAGACCTGCTCCTGGCGAGTGCAACTCCTGGTGATATCTATATACTATAGTCTGTCCATTTTAATTGGTCGTCTTCTTTGTAGCTTGTCAAATATCAATAGTTAACTCTGCACAAATTTCCTATTTTGCAGCATGTAAAACAAATTGAATTGAACTGCAAAAAAATGGCCACCCTTACTCTCTGATATTGGTAATACGTGATGCTTGAAATAACTTTGTAATTCTCTCCATATAAACTCCAGTACAGTTTTTTTTCATGTACCGGAGCTCAATTACATAGAAAGATGTCATAATGTTTTGGAGTTTGAGATCATTGATACTGTATGATATAATAAAAGATGGTCCATGGGTGTGTTGATAATATCTCATGCCCATTGAAATTGCCAAATGACTCGATCACTGTACAGGGCATTATTGACATTTTGCCGATATATTTCGTCTCCCTATGTAATTGAGCCCCGGTACATGAAGTAACAGTAGTGGAGTTTTATATAGAGAGAATTACAAAGTTATTTCAGGCGTGGTATATTATAAATATCATGGAGTAATAGCAGTTCAGTTATTATACATGCTGCAAAATTGAAATCTATGCAGAGTTAACTTCAGGTACCGTATTGCTTTTTGACAAGCTCCAAAGTTCTAGATAACTAATTAAAATGGACAGACTTCAGTGAGATAGCATACATGTATATAGCTTAAGCTGCGGATTTCAACAAGCACTATTCACACAGGGCTGTTGCAATTTCTGAGCCTGTCTACCACCCTGGTACCCCCCCACACTCCACCACACATGCCTTACCATATATCCTTTACATCTCATCAATTATGCACAAGCTTTAACCAATCCACCATTCAGTTTATAAGCTACAGTACACCCAAGAATTAAACTGGTCACTGCTCGCGAAACGTTGGGTTCATCTTTCGCGAAACGTTCGCGAAAGCATGTGCGAAAGGTTGATAATAACTTACGATGATTTCATATTTATTTCATAGCTTTCGCGAAAGGTAAATACCTTTCGCGAAAGATAGGTCACGATCTCCACTCACATTGTCGTCGTTGTTGTTGTTGTTGTTGTTGTTGAAAAGGCCATGTGCGTATCGAATACGGCATAGCTAAAAGTTTTGTGCCTTACTTTCCTAGTTTTAGTGAACGCTTCCAATTCGATTCGTCGGGAACCATCCAATGCATTTCTTTATGCTAGAAAGTAAGGGTTTGTGATTAATACGTCCGGGTGGAAGTTTCCAAACGACCATGAGGGAGGACAGCTACAACGCCCGAGAGAACTGCGCAGCAGAGAGACGTGTGCCGGCAGTCAGCCGTCATCATTTTTCGGCTACATCCCGTACCGTTTCGTTTCAACACGAAATAAAAGGTGAAATGTCCAGCTATACCAAGGACCAGGTGGTCAGCTTCGATTTTCTTATGAAACTTTATCGCGCTTTCTCAGGAAGTACTTCATGGATCTTTCTGAAATTTGGTACACAGGTTCCCCTTATGGTCTAGTTGTGCAAGAAACCTTTTTGGGTCCGAATCCAAAATCCAATATGGCCAGAAGACGGCCATCTTGAATTTCCCCTTGAAACATTGTTACCGTGAATTCTCAGGAAATATTTCATTGATCTTTCTGAAATTTGGTATACAGGTCCGTCTGCCGGCGGGTCGGCTACATGAAGGGACTCAACGTCACAACTCGACAACTGTAGACTACTGCATGTTTCGATCCAAGAGAGATAATCAGGATTCAGGCACTTTCGAAGTTTCAACATTAGTGCGCAGACCAGATCTCTTCAGTATGAAGTAGTGTACCATCTTACTATTTTCGAGCATGGTATCTTAAAAGAGATATCTCAAAATAGTCGGATAAACAGAACAGAATTAGCATTCGTTCTTAATTATAAAATCTTAAGTATGTTTCATAGCTCATGCCAAAGTGTCAAAGAGATTGGTCTTCGCTTCCAGTACCCAATGGTGACACGTGCAAAAAAATGAATAGAAAAAAATTCTACGAAACAAAGGCGAAGAATCCTCCGTACATGTACATTCACTTTCAGACTAACTTTGCTCATTTCTCTTGTATTATAACAACCGACACAAGTACAGTTTCTAGAAATTTTGAAACTCCTGAAACTTAGATTATATCTTGGTGTTTTTCAGTGGCCTTATCTGATCCTTTTCGCTCAGATTCGAAATTCTGTAAACAAAATTACAAATCAATCGTTTGTTCTTAGTAACAATGAACAAATAGATCCTCCAGTCATTAGCTTACAATTATCGGACAATGGTGGGCGCCAAGATCCTTCAGGATCTCTCGTTTTAAATGTCTGCTCAAAGTTGTTTCCCCTAGCAACTGGACACGCCTCTTATGAACGGCTGGCTGACGCCATGTTTTAGATCGGGCTCCATGCACTGCGAAGTTCATTTGGATGTGAAAGATTTCAGTTATAAAAACAAGCCATACAGCACAATGAACTCAGATAAGGGGCAGATGATGCGACTTTTTGACTAGATGAATACGGTGATATAGCTCCCGATTTTACGATCTCGATTTTGCGTGAATCACGTCTTGCATCATGATCATCATGGACTGACGAGGAAAACCGGTAGGCCTAGCTACGTCGTCGTGATTTTATAGTTGCAATTCATTTGCAAAATTAGATATATGGACCTAATTAATGCCATTAAAAACAAAACACACCAGCAAATGAAAAATAAATAGTTGACAGACAAGAATATAAACATTTTACGACATGTATATCCTCAAACATCGTTCGCGTATTCCTTTCGCGAAAGGTTCAATTCTGACATTTTCTCGCGAAAGGTATGGCGAGAGGTACTGGCGAATCGTTCGCGAAACGTTCGCGAACGGTTCGCGACATTTTTCGGCTATCCTTCGCGAATTTGACCAGTTTAATTCTTGGGTGTACTGTAGCTGGGTGGAGTAACTTTTTGTTTTTTGCTGATCGAGACGGGTCAAATCTTTTACAAATATCTTAACGATGGGCATTAAGTCACATTGCACCTTAAAATTAAATCCGGTACACTACACCATGTTTTACTCAACTGCACATCCTCCGGGAACTGACCACACTGGTTCTACATGTATTCAATCTTCCTCCACTATTCATCCCCTCCAAAAAAG
>JAVTVY010047259.1:0-23998 GCA_036873755.1 Hanleya hanleyi | reverse complement strand
ACCCTTCAGTTCCTTTATCATTCTCCATTTTTTGCGACAACCTGTCGAGAAATGAGCTGGGAATAATTCGAATGAAGACAGAAGGTCAGTTATACTGGTTAGAGGATGGAAACAGGAGTCAGACAGGGTTGCTTCCCCTCCTCATGGCTCTTCAAGATGAATTCTCTAATCTACTGACAGAAAAGTTCGCAGCCTCATCATCACTTCCACTTTCCGATACTTCCTCTTCACATCATGATATTCCTCGCCAGTCGGGTTCAACAGAAGCAGAATCTCCAGGACTGATCTGCCAGGACGAGACCTGGACAATGCTGGTCCAAATTGATCACATGAGAGCCAAAATTAAATACACAAAGACTCTGGTGAATTGGGCCACAGAACTGGGCCTGACTGGAAGACTCCTATTTCAGGGCAAGCTTATTTACAACCTTCTTCAAGGAAATAGACAAAAGTTGAAGGTACAAACACCTGGCATATTTTGATACTCCTTTTGTGGCGTGCATATTAACTGATATCAAGGTGATTAAAAATCCACTAGTAATAGTATGTTTCCTTATGTTCAGACAATCTTAATACTACTGTCTTGCAAAAAAAAAAGAAATAGATCATTATAAATTTGTTTAATAATTGACCTTCAAAAGTGTGCTGATTTTAAACTTCCATGCTTGCAGTATTGTTCGTACTTCATTACGGTATATAAACTGATTGTTTTGGTGTTTCCCCTGCAGGATTACTTAGTAAGACAGAGAACAATGAATGTAGATGTGGACTCTAAAGGTCACAAATGTAAGGAGAAACTGTCCAGAGTCCTGTGTGAGGAACAACATCCTGATCATATCCCACAGTAAGTAAGCAATGGGTATAATCTCATTTTCAGAATTACTTGACTCCGCTCACTTTTCTCCCTTATCAGGTCAGGGAATTTGAGGGCTATCCAATTTGAGGGCTATCCAATTTGAGGGCTATCCAATTTGAGGGCTATCCAATTTTGAGGTTGTGTATCTTGAATGTTATGAACAGCTTTGCAGAGGTCATTGTCTGTTCCTCTGTCATGTCTGTCCGTATTCCGTGTGGACATGATATCTTTTAAAGGACTAAAACCAGGATCTCCAAATTCGTACAACACTTGCAGCTAGCGATAGGTCAGAAACCTATTGAAAATGACCAATCTTGACCTATTTTAGCAAGGTCAAATTCTAGTTTTTGCAATATTTTTTTAATGATTATAGTTAGGGTCTCCAAATTCATATATCATGTAACAGGTGATGAACTTGAAGCCTACCCTACAAGTACCTGGCTGATCTTGACTAATTTTAACAAGGTCATCCACTTTTTGTTATGATATACCTTGAAGTTTTATAGTCAGGCTTTTCATATAAATACTACATGGATCTGGCGATGATGCAGAAGTAAGGCCGTTGTTAATTAATTCTTTGTTTCTCGTAACCTTGCTTTTGAAAATAGACATGCTGAGGGCGATAATTATTAATTATTAATTATTACCTAGTGAGAAAAAAAAAAAAAAATACTAAAACAAAACTTGGGATGCAAAATTTGAAAATATAAAACCTTTTACTGGACTAGATTTATCAAACAAAACCGCTACTAGAGAAACAGTGACCTGCTAATTAAATCAATAATGCATACATAATAATCATTACAAAGAAATCACAGATCACAATCCATAGACAGGACTCTTTGACATAAAATACATTATGTGAGGTGTCATATATGGAGCTAATTTAGAACTGGTTTCCATCAGATTAGTACTGGCTAACAATATTAAATCAGCCTTCACCAAAGCAACCATAAATAGTAATAATATTAATCCTAATTTTTTAGGATTCATAAATTTTCCTATAATACAGCTGTCCTAACCTAAGCAAGTCACTGGTCAACAACAACAACAACAACAGCTTTGGTCTAATCACGATGCCTTCTTCTGATTTTCAGAGTCAGTAAAGACTTGGAAGAGAAGTCTTTCTTCTCTTCCAAGCCCGGCACTGTGGATTCTTGATCCGAGTGATTTATAGATTTATATAATTTATTTGCTGATTACAAGCGCCCATAATGCAGGAGAATCATCGACGGAAGTTTCAAATCTGCCTTGGAAAGAAAACGCTCGATGACAGAGCTGGCGGTCATCTTTTCAGAGAATAGGAAAGTTGTGAATTTAACATAAAACTGACCGTTTGTTGAAGCTATCGTGGCTCCGTTGGTCAAAACATTTTGATCAAAACCAGGATGAATGCGATCAACCATGCGGACATTTCTACATTCATTGTGCGGTGTACGAGGAACGAAAGGGGTGTATGATGAACATACTTCCGTTCGATTTGAGAACTCCGCGTGCAAATCGATATCTAGTTTGCAGACGAATAGTTAAACTTCTTCACTTCTCAATGCATATTTCGTTAGATTACATTGTGGATGTTCAGTTTGTTGTTATTTACTGTTTTTGCGATCAGACCAGCTACGGAATTGAGACCACAGAATTTCCTTCCGGAGCTCCGACTGGAAAACATAATGACGTAGCTTAGAGGATTCCCAAGAAAGTTTGCCGTTTCATTGGTCAGTTTATGGGGAATCCCTTGAACTGCACAACAGGTGGCGCTGCAGTGCCCTTCGAAGGGATGACGGCTTTACGAAACTTGTTACGACAATCTCGGTATTATACGAGCAATTTAATCACTGAGAGCGTTGCTTCGCGAAATCAGAACTCATTATAGGCATTTTTTTTTAGGGATCAGTACCAATAATTAATACAATGCGTAATTATTGCTTGCAAAAATACTGATGCGGGCGGGTTACGGGAAACGAACCATTAATTAACAGCGGCCTAAGTGAAAGATGACCAGCGGTGATAACAACAATGTTTCAGGAATATGAGTTATATCCCCTGAAAAGGTTTTCACTTCTGGTCAATTCCACGTAAAATTAAACCAAAGTGGCAATTTTTTAATTGAATATTTTATAATAACCTATATACATATATGTAGTATATGCTCCATGCTTTCAGAAACAAGTCAAGAAATATGCATTCAATCGCCCATGGGCCAGGTGGCGCCACCTACATCTACTGAAATAATTTAGCCTGATAAGGATTTTTTACTGTATAACTGTTTTTTGTGGAAATTTGTACATAAATGCATTTAATCTTAGGTTTTTTGCAATATTCGGTTAAACAGCCACCTCTTGCTCTGATATTTGTCATCAGAACAGGCACTGGATATTTTTATTAAATCGTATGTCCAATAATAAACGTTACTGTTGTGTTGTAGCGCCCGTCACAATATTCTACTAATTTTTAATGTGCTGATAAAATAAAGGTCCATAAAATAACATGAATCCCTTTTCTTCTATTAGTGCTCGAGTACCAACTATATTAGCCAGATTTAATTTTAGCAGTTACTAATTAACCAAGGTAATTAGCGTGACGGGCGCTACAGATTTCATCGTGACGGGCGCTACAGCCTCTGATGTAGCGCCTGTCACATTTAGTACATGTGGCCCTAGCATTCAGCTGAACCAGTTGCACTCAAAATTGCAACATTGTTTATCAGGCATGAAGCCACTGTCATGAGTGATGCATGCCTGACTAGACGTAGAGATATTAATACAGGCGCTACGGATTTCATCGTGACGGGCGCTACAGCCTCTGATGTAGCGCCCGTCACATTTAGTACATGAGGCTCTAGCATTCAGCTGAACCAGTTGCACTCAAAATTGCAACATTGTTTATCAGGCATGAAGCCACTGTCATGAGTGATGCATGCCTGACTAGACGTAGAGATATTAATATTATTGGCCCATATATAATTGCCATCAGTGATTTCCTCTTTTCCTGGTTGCGAGCTTTATACTGGCCATTTCATCTTTGGATTTTGATGCAGTCACAGCTCATTTTGATGATTGGTTTTCACTTTAACCAATATACACTCAAGCTTTTGGTCACATGTTAGCTCATTATCATATGATGTTGAAGTGGCAGTGCCAAATGGCCTATTCGTCACGTAAGGAAAACACAATAGATGACTACATGCAGGGAACCTTTGTTGAACCTGGAAAAGCTACCTGACAAGCTGTATTGCACACGGTGTCCCCGGTTTGAAGATCCTTACCTGATGAACTGCCCCAACAAATATTTTCACACAGTCAAAACTCATTTCTTAATTCTTTCAAAGATGTCATGAAGGTGTGCATCGAACTCTTTCTGACGACATCAAGAGTAAACTCTGCAATTCAGTGCTTCCAACAGAATAAGCTACAGGTGAGATCCGGTGTTAACCCTAGCTACCAGGCCTGGGGGTGCCATCATCTTTATATTACTGCATTATGGCCCTCCCCAGCGTAAGTTCTAACCTTCGAACTGGATCTTTCTTTATCAGGATTTTTCAAAGAAAATTAATGTTGGTAAGAAAGGTGTCATCTGCCATATCACCTGGATACAACATGTCGTGAAGATCATTTTTGTTGCTTGATGAAATAGCACATTAAATCAATTGGAATGATGGCATAATGTGTCTTATTCTTGGTGAATATTTCAGAGAATATTGAAATAAACAATTGGACACTTAACCATCAAGTTGTCATTGTCTTATTATAGGATTTATAGGACCTAGCCCATTCTGTTTCAGAGGGTGTAGCGCCCGTCACAAAATATGTAGCGCCCGTCACACTGGAATTTTCAAATTCAGGTTAGCAGATAATAAGAGATGGGGCAAACTGTTCTTCAACAAAGAATCAGTACTCAGTACCTTACTATGCCATACTGATAAGAAGTTAAAATCATTTGAGAAATCACAGGGATTTGGAAGTTTCCATACTAACCGCACAAATGGAGGGAAATCCCTGTAGCGCCCGTCACGTTATGCAAATTGTCTGTGATTTTGATTGGTCAATCACATTCTTTCAAATTTTTTATATTACTTTACACTCCTACATGATCTTTAACTGTTTGAAGAATGTTAGTTATATTGGAGCAGTAGTGTGCAAATCTGGCATATTACAATACCAGGAATATACTCTGAATGTAGCGCCCGTCACAATGGAATTGACCTTCTGGAGGATTTTTCACTGTAAAATACTTGCATTTTAAAATCTATATATATACTAGTGTCGAACTTGAGTGCAGTTGATGTGCCTGCTCATCTTCTCAGCTACACAAATATACCTGATACATTTTGAACCATGTCAGAGAAGGCCAGTATAACTTGACTGGCAAACCTAAAGCCTTGTACACATGACTAAGTTTTCATGTACCCATGTGAACGATGACCACAATTTCCTGCACATATTCTCTGGTTGTCCAGTTTCTTAGACCATGTGTATGAGTAACAAGTTTTATTTGCTGGCAGCACTCCGTCATACCTGTTTATACTCGATTATAGAATGATATCACTGCCTTTAGCAACTGGGAACTACTTTTCATGTGACATGTTACAATGAAACTCTGGAGCATTCTGATAAAATAAATCACAGTATTTGGGATGCTTGTGATTGTTGTAAACCAGTTTTGCTTGTCCGAAAGCTAACTGCGGATTCTATCTCCCCACAAGTTCTACACTGTTCACATGATGCAGAGGAGAGATCGACTTCGCAATGCGCTTGTGCTGCTCCATTCTTAATGTCCTGGCTTGTTTTCTAAGATGACATGTACACAAGAATAATTATAATGGGATGTGATAAGTGTTGATGTTATTTTTGGAGCCAGATGAAATTTTGCCATATTTCGCAATACATATGTACCAGTTTACGTCGAACATTGTAAAATTATCAAAGAAGATTTGCTTGTGTGTACCAGGCTTGATTCAGCTGACCCTAGCTGAAACCATTATCAGAATACGATAAATGGCCAGCCATTTCTGCCAAGAGAGCATACAGAGGTCATGATTTATCTGTCTTGGTTAGCGAAGATGTTGCCTGCCATGTTCATTCTATTATTAATTTCAAGAATTTTGTATTTCCTAGTATAAGAATATGCCATTCCAGTATTTCTAGCCATTACATGATTGTATAACTGTGTTCCCTTTCTTCACCTTCAGGTTCAAAGACTTCCAGGTTGTGGAGTGTGATTCTCTTCGTGAATTGGAAGACTTTTTCCACCATGCCAATATACATTATATTTTTGTTAAGTATTTAGCCCATCTTAGGTGACCGCTCCTATATTTAGGGTTAGGGAATTTCCCTAATGTTTTGCCTTTATTCAGTGCAATACTGTTTTCACTACGCATGTGCAATTTTTCAAATTGTTATTCTCCTATGCATTATTATTAATCACAAGACAGTTTTAATGTAACTGACATGTGTCTACTATTAATTCAGACACTCCAAGGAAGCATGGAACATACACTTTTACAATGTTTTAATAAACTGTGGTATTACAAAACAAATGTTATACTATTATGATGACATTGAGAAAGGGAATTAATCTTGAATTATTTGTAGGAAAAAAATAAAGAAAAACAAAATAATGCAGATACTAGTTATGCTAGTTTTGGGTGATAGCCCATGGCATTCCAGCCTTCGAGTGTATTGCTCAAATTGCTGAAGTAATTGCAATGACTAAATCATTCGGCAGGTGGTTGGGTGGGTTTAGGTTCCTGTTGCTTCAATGCATTTTGCTGAGAAGCAACAGGAACTTGATAATGTGATGTCTAGCACTATAATACCACTTGTCTTTATTGCATCATGTAAGCGTCCTCTCTGTGTCTTGTACACTCTCTTCAGTGTTTTATAGGGTGGATGGAGGGTGTCTGGTTCCATGCTGCTTCAAAGATTTCTTCTTTGAAGTACATGTAGCAGGAACACAACTAGGCTGGGTGGTGCTTAGTTGGTCCGTTGTGATATAGCTGAAATATTGTTGAAAGCAACATTAAATTCTATTCACTCACTCACTGTAAATCATTCGTCAACCAAATTATCCTGTTGAATGGACACCTTTTTTTTTTTTTTTGATGTGACATTCATTGATGTATCACAAATTGTTCATCTGCTCAACTGCCTTTAGCGAATTATAACCCAGGTCCCTGACTTGATAAAGAGTGGAACGGTATATCAGATCAGTGGCCCCAAAGGTTTCAGTTTTATCACATATATATATAGTTATGTAAGTCCACTGCCATGACCATGAGGATAATACTGATATAGGTTTACTTATCCAAGTTTTAGATTTGTGTTTGTCATGTTCTAGATTGTTATATACCACCTGGTATAGTGATGTTCAAGTTCTGGGGGTCTTACACTGTGTTGATTTCTTCTTTGTAAGGGAAGTAACTCTTGATACATTTTTCAGCGTTGTCCTCTGAAAACGGAACCACATGTTCATGGTGTTCATGGTTCAGAGTTTTTTTTTGCTCTATTTCAAAGTGTTAGTGACATTTGTTTTATTTTAATTTAGCATGTGAAACATTTTATGTCTTTTTCATGTCAATCTACATAAAGTGAATGCTGGTGTACATGTACTGATACCAATTTGTTTTAATACCATGTTTAATATAAACTTCAAGTATCACCTTGCACTGTCAAAGATAACTGAAATTCTAGCATGGAGGTAGTGTAGACTCACATAGTATCTCAAACGTAATAAGAGAGATAGCGACAACCAATCCTAGCTTAGATGTGGTAAAACGTACCTCATATCGCAGGTATAGTTTAACAGTTATACATTAGTCATTACAGCTTTTCTTCCAGCATTTCTACATGTCTGTTTCTTATCAGAAATGTTGGAAGGCTTATGCAGTGTAATAAATGTATCATTGTTTCGCATACATGTAGGGTGGCTGGTTTAACAATTTTATTAGTAGAATCGGTGAATTTTAATCTTCTTTGATAAACACTTGAAGTTACATTTATATGGCATACTGCATGTTCACCTGGTACTGTCTCTGCCTGACATCACTACATATGCACTTTTGTTCAAGTTTCTGTTACTCTGACTATGCATGCATGTTTTGGCTTCAAATAATATTTGTTGGTTACGGTCTGCTGCTATTTTAAACAATAAATTTGTTTATTAACAACTCGGTAGTTTGTCTTTCCTTACATTATATATCCTAATTTTGTGGAGCATCATTTTCTGTTTGACATGTGATGTCTGAGTAGTGTTCATTGATGGACAGATCGATTTTATCCAGTTTTTGAATCGTGGTTACAAAGAAGGGTACCATACAGAAACATTTCAGGGTTTGATCCTTGCAATTCACATAGCAAGCGTCAGATCCGACATTCAATATTCAGCCGTCGTCCATAAAAGAATTTCCGCATCAACAGATGAAAGACCTATTTCGTATGACAGTTAGCACCAGTATAAAATAAAAATAATAAAACACCAGATGGTTTCCTTCCTACAGGAGAGCAGTTTTCAGTGAAGTAAGCAAGACACAATCCTAATCACTGACCATAATTTTTGATGAAAATGAATTCCAAGTTATTTTCAGAGTATGTATTTCTATCACGCTTTCATTGTGACTATTCATTGGAACACAATGGAGATGTAACACGCATCATATTCAAACGGTCCCTAGCCCCAGGTTAAGCTAAATTAGACACGGGTTACGAAACGTTGCGCCAGACGCTACGACCGTATTTTGCTGTCAGTGTACCATATTTATCACATAATTTTGAGAATTTAACTGCGAATGGAGGCGTTCTGTTCTCTCACATATCCCCCCCCCCCCCCTCCGACCCCCCTTCGAATTGAGAATGGCAATATCCAACTGAAATTACATACCTGCGAATGCTATTTATCGGTCTTTTCCCAAAATACAATTGTCCGAAAGAGAAACGACTGAATACTAGCATTTCATGCGTTTTATTTTAACGAATTGGAAGTCATTGATGAAATGTTAATAATACCACCATGGTTAAAATATTTTTGGAACGACAAATCGGTTTTTTTTTTCGAAAGTCATGGAAAGTTTAATTGCCTGGAAAAATATCTGGACAGTTACCCTCGGAGAACGAAATATTTGAAATTAGAAAAACACCCTAATCATCCTAAGCCAAAATAGCTTCCGTTTCAAATGTACAAACTTTTCATTCCGCTGTACGGCAAGCCATCCGTAGGAAATTAGCCTAGTGTTATGTATACTATGATTTATCTTTTTAATTTCGTGCTGAAGTTATGAAATGAATTTGGTCTTTGGATTATGGACGCGGAAAATCTTTAATGGACGACGGCTGAATATTGAATTATGGACTCGACGCTTGTATCAATTTATCCGATCATCTTTAGATTTACGATCACCCCATGTTTTTCAATCGATCGGATGTTCTAACTGAATTACAATATAGCCCCGAAACTTTGAGTGGTAGGCCTGTGATCTACTTGTAATTCTCATGGTGGTCAGGATATCTAGAGGACGCCAACTTCAACGTATTCCCAGTCAATAACCCTGGAGCCAAATATAACTCACAAGCAGACATATGTTTGACTTTGCGTCCGACTTCGGAATGACTTGGTTTAGCTCGGATATTGAGATACTCCGCTATGATGCTGAAAATATGTTTTCACTGTTCTGTCAAAATGGTTTAGAAAAATATCATTTCCATCGTATGATGCACTCTCAAAACTAGTGTGTACAAAAAATACAGTCACTATACGGTAAAAATGATAATGCACAGTGGTGTGTACAATATATACACAGTGGTGTGTACAATATATACACATTATTGTGTACAATATATACACATTATTGTGTACAATATATACACATTATTGTGTACAATATATACACATTATTGTGTACAATATATACACATTATTGTGTACAATATATACACATTATTGTGTACAATATATACACATTATTGTGTACAATATATACACATTATTGTGTACAATATATACACATTATTGTGTACAATATATACACATTATTGTGTACATTTTTGCACGTGTGTAAAGGGTACATTTTTGCACGTGTGTAAAGGGTACATTTACACGAATGTGCCATTGATCACGAAGGTGTCCATCAGGTAGGTGTCCCACTGGCCGAAAGTCGGGGGGAATTATTGTGCTCTACAGACTTCAACTAAAACCTGCTATATCCTTCATTTCCGTGAATAGCAGTATTGTTTGGTTTAAACTTGATAAAAATCACTTCGGTTGGGATAGAGACGTGTACGTCGCTACCATCTACATTCCTCCTTCTAATTCCCCTTACTTCAAAGATCAATTCTGCCAACTCGAATCTGACATAGCAAAGTTTACTCCATATGGTAACATAATGGTGATGGGCGATTTCAATGCCCGGACCAAAACCCTACCCGACTTCATCACATATGACTGTGAAAAATACCTTGCTCTCCCATACAACTATATAGCAGATACTCCATCTATAAGATTCAACATGGACAAAAAATCCAGTGGCACAGACCATGGTGAACAGTTGCTCACCCTCTGTAAAACCACACAGCTTAGAATTCTAAATGGGAGAACCGTTGGAGATTCTATTGGCGCCTTTACATATCATGACATAACCGGAAGTAGCACTATAGACTACTTTGTCTGTAATGAAAGTTTCTAAAAAACAGTGCTCAGTATGCGGGTTCACTATTTGAACCACTTATCAAAACATTGCCAAATAAGTTGCTCCATAAAATGCCAGATCAGGAATACGCCTGACCAGTTAAAAATACCAACTTTTCGTACTCCCTCGTCCATCAAATTGGAGAAGAACAGCTTACAAATTTACAAACATAATATATTTTCTATCGATACTGTAACTGCTATCAATAACTACATGGCTACTGATTTAATCTCTCCAGAACATATTGATTCTGCAGCAGAAAACCTTACCAACATCATTCTTAGTGCCACTGGTAACAAACTACATGTGTGGTACCATAACCCCAAAGGAAAATATCGAAAATCAAACAGGAAAAGAAATAAGGCACACTTTGACCAAACATGTAGGGATCTCCGAAACACCGTCTTAAAACTTGCAAAAGGTGTCTCTAAATGTCCTTGGAATTACTCAACCAGGACTGAATATAATTTCTACAAAAAGCAGTACCAAAAATTACTGAAAAGAAAACAAAATACTTTAAAGCAAAGCCTACTTGATAAAATTGAAAATTTACACAACTCTGATAACAAAGAATTCTGGTCCCTCCTCGAAACTATTGACAACCTAGACAAATTAGCTGAAGAAAAAGCTTCACCAAATCTGCTAGAGTCCTAACATAATCACTTCCAGAAACTGAATTCTATAAATCTTACAGGAGATCAGGACACAGAAATCCTGCAAAATTTAGCAACTGAAGAGGGAAAATCAATACCCTCAAAACTGTATCTAAATACTTATATAACAACGAAAGAAATCAGCAATGCCATATCTTCTCTCAAATCTAACAAATCATCTGGCCCAGACAGACTCAATAACGAGATGTTAAAATATGGTCAACATGCATTGCTCTCTCCAATTGCCAAACTGTTTAACAGTATTCTCTCAGAGGGCCACTTCCCTCAACTTTGGTCTACAGGTTACCTATCGGCCATTCATAAAAAAGGTAACAGACTACAGCCGGAAAATTATAAAGGCATCACCATTCTCAGTTGCATGGGCAAATTATTTACAAGAATCCTAAATAATAGGTTATCAAACTATCTCACTGACAATGCCATCATAAAAGACTGCCAAGCAGGATTCCGTAAGGATCACAGAACTACTGACCAGTTATTCATTTTGAAAGCTCTTATCCACAAATATACCAAAATAACAAAAAAGAAACAATATCTATGCTTTGTAGATTTTCAAAAAGCATTTGATACAGTTTGGCACCAAGGATTGTTCTTAAAACTACAACAATCTGGCATCCGTGGAAAGTTCTACAACATCATCAAAAGTATGTATAGCAATAGTAATCTATGTGTGAAACAGGACAACTTACACACCCCTCTCTTCACCAGCTCTGTGGGTGTTAGACAGGGTGACAATCTTAGTCCCACGTTGTTTAACATCTACATCAATGATTTAGAATTTGACAAATCACAGAGCAACCCCCCAACACTACATAACGAAGAAATAACACATTTATTATATGCTGACGATCTTCTCATTCTTTCAGAATCAAAAGATGGTCTTCAATCCAGCCTCTCAACTCTCGCGAAATACTGCAAAACCTGGCACCTTACAATCAATTCCGAGAAAACACAAACCATGACTGTGCAGTCTAGCAGAATAAAAAACCTAACACCTGTGACTTTCAAAATGAACAATGTTAACCTACAAACATGTAAACAATACAGATATTTAGAGATAATCATCGATGACACTGGTAGTTTTAAACCATCAATTCAAAATCTTAAACAAAGGGCCCTAAAGGCACTCTACAAATTCAGAAAACCTTCACAAACTGTTCTTTTCCAATCCACCTTGAAATTAAACTATTTCACTCGTTGGTCAAGCCAGTACTACTCTATAACTGTGAAATCTGGGGTCTAGACTCCAAAGTCCTAAACAAAGATGATCCAACATTTTGGCTTAATACAGGAAAACTCTTCAGATCTCCCATAGAACAAGTCCTCTTGAAATTCTGTAAAACAACTCTAAAAATGCCACGCAGAACAACTAACCTAGCATGTCTGGCAGAAATAAGAGAACACCCACTCACACTAGATATCTTGCTAACACATATAAAATATACGACCCATTTAACCTCCACAAAGAATCGACTTCTAAAAGCAGCCCACGAGCATTTCATCTCTTCTCCTAAATCCTCTGACAAAGATAACTGGGTAACAACACTTCAACAATACCTTTGTCTCGCCAACATACACTTACCACAACAGCCCACTAGCAAATACCAACTTGAAAAAGAAACTAATAACCTAAAACTACAATTACAACATCAGCACCAAACATTCTTCTTAAGGACTCGAGGCCCGGGGAATAGGCTCAAACTATCGATATTTTTTTCTTTGCATATTTCAAAAGTTGAAGAAAAAACCTATCAAGTGTTTCTGTTATTTTCCTTAAAAAATGTTTGCAAACGTGAAATTTTAGCTCTCAAAAATTCACTGTCTGTGGAAGAACTCTGGGCTGTGGGGATTAGCGCGCATTACTCACAGTCGGTGTTATCGCCTGCTGTGACTTCGCACCTCGGCCTATTACTTGGCCTGTCACTGCAATACACACAATTCGCACGCTGGGCTCATTTATTATAATTAGTTGTTTTTCTATTACATTCATGCCAAAGCCGCCATCGTTTACAAAATATTGAACAGGAAATTATATGGTCTATCTCAGTGTTTTCGCGCCACATGACGAAATAAAAAAATACAAACACACTGCTCAGGTGGTCAACCATTTCCGGAAAGCATGTGGTATATGCAGATATATATATTGCGAATTTGCGTAATGTTTTTCATAATATCTCACTTGACATTCTATCAACATATCTTACTTCACAACACAATCATGGGAAGAAAACATTACAAGATTAGTAGGACACGCATGCAGGCAAAAAGAAACTTTGATAAACATTATTACACGACTCCTGCTGTTCGGTCATATATACCTCCGATTCAGTATTACTTCATACTGCATTATCGCATTATACATGCGGCAAATGTAGAAAGTGAGGTATTCATTCAAAATAAATACTTTACGTATTCACCATCGTACATATAATTATAAAAAGGCAAACATTATTCCCGCAAATTGTATACTTTCGCGATAATAGTAAGGTTTTTTAACTCCACACCGGAAATGGCCGCTGCCAGTTTTTTCCCCGTTTGAGGTCTGTGGACTGATCAGTTCCTGTTTTCTTCTCTTTCCTTGAGCTAGACCTTTTTCAGTCGGCAATTAAATCCATGAATGTCCAATTGCCGCAAATCACATCTCTGTAAGCCTTCTATAGAATGCTCGACGTCTACTCAATCACCCGCGGCGAGGGATTTCGGAAGGCGTGAAAACTGACCAACGCAGCATATTCCAGCATAAAAATTCATCTTCGTGACTGGTTTTCTACACTTTCTCAAAATATATTGTTCCAAAGTGATTAAAGAACGTTTGGTCTATAATCCCTATATGTTGTGTGAGAATATTGTGTCATTATCATGAAGTAGCGGATAATAATTACAGAATATCATCTGAAAAGTAGATTATTTTTGTTTACGGTCTATATCCGACATATGTTTTTGCACAGCTGGTACATACAAACTTGCTAATAACTTCTCTATTTTTCATCCGATCATGTCAATTTTTGGGGAGCATAATATATACATTACAGTCCGAACGAGTGTGTCTCAGTTTTTCAAAATGTTGCTTTGTTTTGAAGTTATTGGAACTTGAAATAGACTTTCATTTTGTTTCAAAAAATAAACTTTACAGCGCTCTCAAACTTTTTCTAAGAGTTTAAAAAAAAACCTGAGACATATTTGTTTGGTTTGAAAGGTTTATTATCACCATGCAAACTTTCGGACTCGTTACTTGTAAAATAATAGGTGAAATTAGCGATATAAAAAAGACATTATTTTTTTGAAATAACTGTTTTCTAACTGCAACAAAACTGGGAAAATAAACGTAAGAATTAAATTTTTACTTTATTTGGAACGCCCGAATCGTGATCTTTCCAACTATATAAAACATATATATGTATGTATGTGAAGTGGTTGTGATGAAATGAGACAGAATGCACGAGGGTGTCTAGTGTCAGGCGCTACCCCGGGCCTCGAGTCCTTAAATCACCTCAAACAACAAGAAGGCAAGTTAGAAATACTACATAATTACAAGCGTCTAGTCCGTCATTCATAATCCAGCCGTCGTCCATTAGAGAATATCCGCGTCCATAATCCAAAGACCTATTCCATATTCCATATAACAGTATTAGCACCAAATTCAAAAAGACAATCATAGTATACATAAGCATAGGCTTGTTTCCTGCAAGAGAGAAGCGGTCAACAGTTTTCAATGATGCCGGCAAGACATCATGATGTTCCAAAAATATCAAATCCGTATCGCTGATCAGTATTCTTAATCCATAATATTCGTTGTAAAGTCGTCATCTAAAGAATGATGTATCTCAGTCACGCTTTGATTGTGACTGTTCATATGAGTACCATGAGGATCTTGAAGTACATGGGTTCATACGGCCCCTAGCCCCGGGTTAAGCGGAATTAGACACAAGTTACGAAACGTAGCGCCATAGATCTTGCACGCTACGTTCGTATTTTGCTATCAGCATGCGATATGTATCGCCAAATTTGAGAAACTTTGAGTGGAGGCGCTTGGTCGAATAGCCCTGTTTTATAAGTTTCTGCAACAATGTTTTGTGACGTTGATTAAAATCATCACATTTAACACAGGATCTAGCAAATGCTACTAAGCGAGATATGTATACGCCATATGCAGGTCCCACTGGAATATTACTATCCAGAAAGGGATAGTTTACGATGTCGAAATTGTAATCATCTCTTTTGTCATAAAGTCGACGAGAGAGAATGCCCGCTTCATTTTTATAGAGATAGAGATCTAAATAAGATGTGCCTGTAGGGCTATCTGTAGTTTCCTTCAAATCCAGTGAAGGTGGATATATATCCTTCACTGCGTCATTTATATAGAGATTATCCACAGCGAGAAGATCGTCTATATAGCGTTTGGTGAATGAGAAGGAACGGGCTTTGAATGGATCGGTTTTTGAAAGCGCCTGCATATAGTCATATTCATACGAGAACAGATACAGGTCAGCCAACAGGGGTGCACAATTAGTACCCATTGGAATACCTAATGCTGCTGATATATTGTGTTGCCAAATTTCACATAGATATTTTTAATGAGAAATTCAAGCAACTCTATAGAGGTATACACCACGTACGAACTTCAACCCTATTTATCGTATATAAATGACCCTATCTATGCTCGTACTATAACTGCATTACGGCTCCGCTCTCACAAATGACGAATTGAGACCGGACGCTTTACTCAACCAGTGACACCAAGACCCAACCACCTCGCTGGGGGTCTAATAACACCCCAGCCACCAGTCAGATTTTTGGACCGGATTCGGGGCCTTCGCGCACATCGCCGGAAGTGACATCATATATAGTAAAATAGATGTTTACCGAACATTTCGATTACTTTTCAAGTTTGCGTAATACCTCTGTTGACCTAGCGTTAAAAAGAATTGTCTGGAGATAATTTTCCCTGTTTATCTGGACAGAGCATATGAAAAGTAGTTCGCTCATGTGCAACACTGAAGGAGTTGTTCGGCCGGATTCAAACTGAATTGTGCGTTCGTTGGTTTTACCCTATACGACATAGCAACGTAGTAAAGGTCAACTTCCGCTATTGGAGGCAGGGATGGTAAATGAGCCTGCGAAATGGAGCATGCGCTGTGGGGAGGATGACCAAGACGTGACCGACTCTGTCTGCACTGTGATACCAATCTTCCTGAAGACGAGACTCATTTTCTGCTCATCCCACTACAGAAAACCTCTTGAAACTCTTGTCTCTGATTACAACCAAAATTTTTCTTTGCCTACTCTTCTCAGCCCACCGAAAGAAATTGCGATCCAAATTAGCAAATATATTCACCAGATGTACGAATATCGGATATCGAGAGACGCAAACCCAGTGACAACCTCCTTGATGGCTGTCTCACGTTGTACTGTTATATATATATACTAGTACTACTTTTAACTAGTTACACGTATTTGTGCCTGTAGATACCATATGGTATCTGCTTGACGCTATACGTTTTGTCATACTTTGTATGTTTCAAAGTTGCACAAATAAACTTGATTGATTGATTGATATGGTTCGAATTGTGGAAAGAAACTATTGAAGGGACTAAATATGGTCATATAGACAGAATCAGTGTCTTTTCACTCATTTATGAATCTATTTCCCCATGACGGTGTATTCAGTATACACTGTGGATCAACATGGGTGAAGGTTCCGTTTTCAAACTTCGTAGAGAATTCAACGCTGAACCCTACAATGTAATCAACGAAGTCGATTTCGTGACCGTTTCTTTATATTCTTTAATTGAGTACTTGGTGATGATTACACATCAAAATGCGCCCCGTGGGGCTCTCGGAGATTGGTGTCTGGATGTCGTTGTGCCACCCCAGGTCATAATGAAGAGATTTTTACGTAGAATAAGCGTACTCACATATATAAGGGTCTCAGCTTCTTAGCTTGTTGTTAAGTCGCGACTAACTGGGCCAGTCGTGAGGTTTATAAAGGAATAGGACCACACCCGTGCATTTTCACAACGTCAAGGTTTCTTTTTAAGCTAAAGACGAAACCTTGACCATCTTGCATAGCACACCGTGTTCAGTCCAATTTGGGTGTTTACCACAGTGTCCTGGATTGTGGGATATTTGATGGTAGATGAATACGTATATTTTGAATAAATTATGAAAATTAATAAATATAATTATTTTTTCTTCAAATAGATTTTTTTTAAATATTTTTCCTTTATATTTATTAACTGTCTTTTATAATTTACAGAAAATGTATACGTATTCATCTACCAACAAGCCAGGCAACTATAGTTTTTTTTCAAATTTGTTGTCACGCTCGCCGTGGTCGCGGTAAACAAGTGATCTGATTGGTCAATATACACAGGCTGTTCAGTACAGAAATTAACTAACTATATGGAAGACATATTTTTCTGGAGACCTTGTTTCTAGAAATTAGAGGAGAGAGAGACTAAAAGTTTCGTCAACTAAGAACAAGACTGAGAATAACAGAGAAAAGAACTAGAAAAGGAAAGGAAGGAGGAAAGAGAAAAGTCGACAAAATACTTCCCGAGAAAAAAAGAATCATACAAATAAAAGATATCTTTATTCTGTCCTCAGATCACGAATGAAATGAAATATATAAACTACAAATGACGCGTGCAATTAAAATTATATTCCAAATAAGATTATAAAAATAGAGACAGAATAATTTCTGGTGTCTGTGAACGTTAACAGATTATGTGAGTGAGATTCAAACAAACTGGGAGACCTAACATGCAGCCTCATTAAAAATATAAAAAAATGGAAAGAGTCGATGTCCAGTTGGAGCCGAGCAGAGGTTTACATGGTGTTCTGGAAATATATATATTGGGTGAGGGGGTGCACTTCGATCGATTAAAGATGGTTTAAAGAAGTTAAAATATATTTAGTCACAAACTAGAGCCGAAGTTGAGGACTGCCTCTATGATGCCATCCTCGCGAGCCAGTGTATCGGTCGATCTGTTAGGTTCGATACACTGGCTTGGTCAGTTATCCATACGAGTTGTGGATATAAATAGATCAAGTGGTTTCTTCTAAACCAACCCAATGAGTTAACGCGCTGAGCTAGTTGATTAGGCAAATCCGCTGCGAGGTATGAGATGTGACAGGTTTGAATTTCATCGCAGGCCAAACTGTTTTGATCTCAAGCTGAAATCGACCTCGGGAGTCAAAGCAAAAACCGCAGGCTTGGAATACCGACAGTAGTATACAAAGCGTAAATAGGCGCACATTGACCTCAGAAATTTGCATATTAGGGAGGTCACGGGAGGGTCACAGAGGTCAAATGCAATATAGTTCCGGCAGGATGACCAAAAGCTACCTCCAATCCAGGAGAGTTCCAATTGTTGGAGGGGATGTATTCAGGATGTATTCATCCGCGGTGATGCGGTTTGGCCGCGGTTTTGGCGGTGATTCGGTCTCGGGAAAAAGCTTCCGCGGAGAAAAAGTAGTCCCTAGATAAAATGGTCCGATGGGGTCGAGTGAGGTATCAAAGTGAAGCTTATGTGAAGGGGCATCTAATGGGCTGGGTGTGGGGTTGAACTATCGGCCTTCTGCGCATGCGCGGTGGCCGAAGGGTATGAAAATAGCCGTTTTGGGATGTAGGGGAGTCCCTAATGGTCCAATGGGGTCGAGTGAGGTATCAAGGTGAAGCTTATGTGAAGGGGCATCTGATGGGCTGGGCGCGGGGTTGAACTATCGGCATTCGGCGCATGCGCGGTGGTCCAAGGGTAAGATGGCGGCTTGTGGTGGTGGGTGGTGGGTTTAAGATGGCGGTTTGTGGTGGTGGGTGGTGGGTTTAAGATGGCGGCTTGTGGTGGTGGGTGGTGGGTTTAAGATGGCGGCTTGTGGTGGTGGGTGGTGGGTTTAAGATGGCGGCTTGTGGTGGTGGGTGATGGGTTTAAGATGGCGGCTTGTGGTGGTGGGTGGTGGGTTTAAGATGGCGGCTTGTGGTGGTGGGTGGTGGGTTTAAGATGGCGGCTTGTGGTGGTGGGTGGTGGGTTTAAGATGGCGGCTTGTGGTGGTGGGTGGTGGGTTTAAGATGGCGGCTTGTGGTGGTGGGTGGTGGGTTTAAGATGGCTGCTTGTGGTGGTGGGTGGTGGGTTTAAGATGGCGGCTTGTGGTGGTGGGTGATGGGTTTAAGATGGCGGCTTGTGGTGGTGGGTGGTGGGTTTAAGATGGCGGCTGTGGGAGCCCGAATCATAACGGACTGAAATTATTGAACCAGCACAGGGGCTTGGACTAGAAAGAAGGGGAGGGTGGGTGTTTTTGCATGATTGCAGATATTTGTCACTGTCGTTGGCGACCCTGTGCGACATGTTACTACTTTTACATCGGTAAAAGGAATAACATTACAGCCCGAATCATAACGGACTGAAATTATTGAACCAGCACAGGGGCTTGGACTAGAAAGAGGGGGAGAGGGGGAGAGGGGGATGTTTTTGCATGAATGTCGTTGGCGACCCTGTGCGACATGTTACTACTTTTACATCGGTAAAAGGAATTGACATAGCGTCATTCTGCGCATGCGCGGTGGCCCAAGGGTATGGACATAGCCGTGTTGGAGCTAGGGGAGCTACTACTGGTCCAGTGGGGTCGAGTGAGGTATCAAAATGAAGCATTCGTCAAAGGGCATCTGACTGGACTAGGGGCTCGTGCGTTGTCACCATTCTGCGCATGCGCGGTGGCCCAAGGGTATGGAAATAGCCGTTTTGGAGCTAGGGGAGTTACTAGTGGTCCAATGGGGTCGAGTCAGGTATCAAAGTGAAGCATTCGTGAAGGGGCATCTGACTGGACTAGCGGCTCGGGTGTTGTCACCATTCTGCGCATGCGCATAGACGTTTTGGGATGTAGGGGAGTCCCTAATGATCCAATGGGGTCGAGTGAGGTATCAAAGTGAAGCCTAGGTGAAGGGGCATCTGATGGGTTGGGTGTGCGGTAGGAATATCATTCTGCGCATGCGCAGATGCAATGCGGAGCTCTCGTCCAATCAGAAGCGAGTATTTCAAATCCGCCACGGAGCTCTCGTCCAATCAGAAGCGAGTATTTTGACCCGGTGCATTATGGGACAATGGGGTCGAGTGAGGTATCAAAGTGAAGCTTAGGGGAGGGGGCATCGGTTGGGCTGGGTGTGGGGTTGAACTATACCGTTTAGGTGTATTGAGCTGCTCTACCTAATTTTTATCTATTTTTACATCTTTTCCAGCTGTCAACGGTTACGGTTTAGCGATAATGTTGCCATTTTCTCCCCTATATTTAGCATTCATAAAACATTCAAGCTATAGTCTGGTGATAATAAAATTTAAAAATCGCATGTCCAACACACACTCACATAATGAAAGCAAGAATCGAACTTGCGACCCCTCGAGATGAAGGATACCCGTCCAGGTTTCATTTTTTTTTTTGAGGTGTACTGAAATGCTCTCTCTAATTTATGCCACGGTATCTATATTTACATTTATGTTGTACATTTATGATAGAGGTGTATATTACATCAATTCCCTGAGGTTAGAGTTTGATGACTTTTATCCCATTTCATGATTTGTACTGTGGTGTGAGAGCTTTCGCACTCACCTTTGCGTGTAGTGAGGCCCGGACATGCGGATGAACGGCCCCAACAAACGGATTTGAAATTGATTATATTCAAATTCAGTACAACTATAATAATATTTATTAACTGTCGTTACACAAGCTCCCTTTCCAAGTTATTTGAGTAGATGAATCTTATATAGCAAACATTTAAAATAAGAAAGCGTGTTCTCTTGTGCCGCACACCGACTAGATTGGTTACATTCTCACTCCACGCCGTGCACCCAGCCTGACCCGCTTGACGTTTCTACGTCACAGCCAATCGAGACACCAGAATTCACCACACCCTCTCAGCACATGTGCTCATGACCACGCCCCCGTTGGCGAGCACATGTACTCCGATAACGTGAAGACAGAAGTTTCAAACTATACGCTGAACCGTTTGAAACTATATTTAAGCTAATTAGAGTGAAAATAAGACCTTTTCATTCTGTTTATCGTGGTGTTGTGGTTGTATACGCATATGTATATGTTATAGTTCTAACCATGTCTTCTTCAAGACCATTTTGAAGAGTCGTGCGTGTGAATCCCGTGAAAATAACAGGCGATTCATTGGGCGGTCCAAGAAAACTGCTGAGCTGTGAGGCTTTGGCCTCTCGAGGCGAAATTATCAAACAAGTTTGATATTTTTCCCCGGCCTGGCGAGGCCAAAAACTCACCAAAAACTGCCCGCACATGGGAGCTAGCCCCTGAGCTGCGAGGCGATACACATGCTCCCTGGTTTGGCCCCGACACCCCAGCGGTTTTCTGCTTTTGAGTTTTTAATTAATTAATTAATTTTAATTAAATTAATTTCGTCGCCCATACGCCCACGTGGGGTGGGTGGCGTGGCAAAACAGAGGATATCTATTTTGCGTTTACCCTTGCCTTTACTTGAGCCATTATTTGCACCTTTCGGCATGTTTGATTAGCCTGGGCCACGTGCTTTCTCGCCCGTGTTTACGTTTCACCGAGCCAGAGCCTCGCTCTGGATATGAACTAATTCACGTAATATGGTGAGACTGTGGGATAAGTCCCGCTAGAAAATTGTCTTCAAATTGTCTGTTGTTGTGGGAGTATAAAAAAATCCTGGTCAACAGGGGCGCTTATATTTCGTGCGACGCTATGTTGCCAATGCATTGACATTTGAATAGGTTGTCTGCATGGGTTTCAACGCAAGTATAGTACTAAAGGCTAGCTTACCTGATAAACAGTTTAGTCCCGATTGGTATTCCTGGAAACATTCCGTACGCCCGGGCGTTTGATGCATATCTGGGGGCTGTTTTTTTCCTAGGTGGGTATAACACACCATGAAGCCTTCATCACGATGCATTCGTATCCTAAAAAATATGGGTATCACCACGAATCTCATTCCATATATATTTTTTCGAAATTCACAGATATTTCCATCGGTAAATCCGGTGTTCAGTATACCACATGGATGAAATGAACGCACTAAACTATGAAGCTAATGATTTTGGTCAGCGGCACACACATGCTCCCTGGTTTGGTGTCGACATCCCAGCGGTTTTCTGTTTCTTGGCTTGTCACGGATTTTTTCGAAATTCACAGATATTTCCATCGGTATAAATCCGGTCTTCAGTTTACCACATGGATGAAATGAAAACACTAAACTATCAAGCTAATGATTTTGGTCAGCGTCACACACATGCTCCCTGGTTTGGTGTCGACATCCCAGCGGATTTCTGTTTCTTGGCTTGTCACGGATTTTTTCGAAATTCATAGATATTTCCATCGGTATAAATCCGGTCTTCAGTTTACCACATGGATGAAATGAAAACACTAAACTATCAAGCTAATGATTTCGGCCAACGGCACACACACATGGTGTCATGGTATCGACACTCCAGCGGTTTTTCGCTTCTGGGGTGTGACGGTAGATGAATTTCTCCCCCCATACACCCACGTGGGGTAGGTGTGGCAAAACAGATGGTATTCAGCCAATGAACTATAAGAAAAAGATATGTGTGTGCATATTAATAAACCACGTTGGCTGTATAGGTCGTAGAAAATGAGCGCCTAAAAAATGAACACATTTCATTACACTGTGTTGCGACTTTGTCGAATTGTTGCGAGTGCACGGGTGATTCAGTGCGTTTTCATATCACGCTTTCACAGAATAGAATATCGGCTTATAAATGTGGGGTGGTGTGGTTAATTCGACAGTCTTCAAGGCCCTCCTTGGAAGTCTGAAAGATTTCTCAGTTTGATGAAAACATTATTTTTCGGCTACAAATAAATAATGCGTGAATTCTGATAGAACGTGAAACAATGTTTTATTCAGGTGAGCAATTACTATATATTACGTATACAAGGTAATTTCAATAATACAAACAAGTCAATTCAATTCTTTTTATTGCTCGACTCAATTTACCTGGATACTTAGCAATGAGAGTCCACTGATTTGTTTAGCTGTAGCTGAGTTCCTACATAAAGTGTCTATCTTCCGAAGTGACACCAGCAGTAAGGAAAACAAAATATAAACCAGTAGTTAAAAGACCGTGTATGGTACTTGTATCTTACATGATATATTGTTTAGTGGTATGTATCTCGGGTATCGGGAGGGAATCAGCAAAACGAGGGGTGGGCTGTTTTGATAGGTAATGTTGGAATTTTTGTAATGTTTTGATTGTTGGCTCCTTGCGAGCGCTTTGATTAGCATAAATAAAGTTCTATTCTATTCTATTCTCTCACATATAGAGTATGGCAAATGCCATAATAATAACAAAATAATATAAAAGACAATGGATACAGAGATAAAGCCTGTTACTGTGGCAATATCAATTTGTAAAGAAAGAAGATAGAACTAAGTAGACTCAGCTGGATTGGGCATTTATCTGTTCGTCCCTATATATATTATGTATGTATGTACATCGCTATTTCACCATGTTCTGATGGAGGGTTGAACAGAATTTCTATATACTTTTCTTTGTCCATTGCTGATGTGGCATTATCCTGTATTTGTAGGAGATCAGATAATGGTTTTCTTTTAATATAGAGACTATGCCAGTAAAAATCTGTTTTTCGTCTTCTAGGAGCATCTGCCTGGGCTAGTGTAGCGTCCGCATTCAACATTCCGCGCATGCGCAGACAGGGAATTGTGGGAAAAAGGAATGGAAATAGTTTTGGGGTTGAGGTGGGCCACTAGTGGTCTGTTGGAGTCGGGTGAGGTATCAA
>JAVTVY010047258.1:0-23455 GCA_036873755.1 Hanleya hanleyi | reverse complement strand
AAAAATAGGGCATCGTCCACTGTGTTTGTATTTGGGCGAATTTTGAGATCGTTTTCCTCCCCCAATGCGTACATTTACCTCGCACATGTTATTGCATACACAACAACAACATGGGCTATTTTGACTGCTGCGACATAAATCATTGACCGGCAAATGCTTTGCGATATACAGAAATGACGAGTGGTGTACAAGGAATCGTTGTATCCCGACGGCATAAATTGCCGGTAATAAACTTACCAGAAAAACGGCGAAGTTGACCTCGTCCTATGCCTATAACCTGGGCAGCCGCCATGTTGAATCTCCCGCTGGAGGCCGCCATTCGGTGGCCAATACCTGACTCCCATTACGGGAAACTCGTGAAGCATGATGGAAGTTGGGAACCCGACTATCCCTGTTTCAAGCATTTCTTGATAGGCAGAGTTACTTCCTCTTGTTTGCCGTTTTAAAATACATTATGAATTCTAAAGCATCTGCCTGATCTTTAGCATTGAAAGCATAGGGAGATTGCTGTCCTATATTGGACGATATAGTACCCTTTCTCACGTGACTCTATTCCAAAATGGACCTATTCCAAATACGATTTGGCCGGGGTGGATATAGGTTATCGCTCCGTCTGCTCAATAGTAAATGGCTCCCTTATGACGTTCCGTCCAGTCCCTGTTTCAAGCATTTCTTAATAGGCAGAGTTGCTTCCTCTTGTTTCCCGTTTAAAATACATTATGAAACAGGGGCTGGATCCAGTCTACGTCATCCTTCGCTGCATATAGGCCTTGGCCAGCATTTTGTTGACGCGACCTTGACCCCTTGAGCCGAATCACGTGACTTGCGAAGACGCAGAAGTTGTCAACATTGCAACAGCAGGTTGGTGTTTTTATGTCAGTTTTTACTATTTCAGTTTGTGGTTTCTGCTTGAACATGAACATATTTATAGAGTATGGGTGCCAATGACTGGTTAAATCGTACAAAATAGGACAGGGGCTGATGTATTTGTAAAAATATTGACAACTTTGTGCGATGAGTGTGTCCCGTCTTGGCGCCATTGTGAAGCAAGTTTGGCACGAAATGCTGTAAAATAGTGGGTAAATAATGTTTTCAAAAACAGATTATCCGACGACTCAGAATTAGCTCAACTTGGGTGTTTATAAAGTACATATCCCTGCTTGTTTTGAGACCTTCCATTTGTTGTTGCATTCAGTAGTTCAAGTTGAGCACCAATTTAAAGGCAAAGGGTGCGGTGACTGAATTGGTGTGTTTTACAGGTTACAGTCTCGCACGTGACCCAAAATTTCACCCAAAATCGGATTGCAACCGTTTATATATTATATTATTCATATTCATATATTTTTTACTGCCTATTTAGGGCCTATATTCAGTAAATTAAAATTATATCAACAATTAGCTCCCATTACTCCAGCCCCCTCCACACACAAATTTCAATATTTTGATTTTATTTCAGGGTTTTGTGATTCACATATTAATCTGTGAAGAAATTAAATTATTTCATTTAAATTTACAGTGACTTGTGATGCCGATTTGTTTGAGGCAACGCCACAGTCCAACTTTTTGATGATCGAATCGGCTTATTAGGTGAAGTAACAAAAGATGAATGTTTTTAATTACCATATCTAATAATTCTAATGAGGAAGTCTAAAATCACCTAGTTTTCCAGAGATCTAATTTCTTTGTTTCAAATGAGGCCTCTCTGTGCGCAATATATACAAACACAAATATACAAATATGTAATAGTTTTATGATCTGAACTTGTCTCAGGCATTGACAATGATGAATTCTTTGGGCCTTGTTAGATGATATCAAGATATATGATTTTGCAGACTAAGTTTACCTTGGATAAAAATTCAGCGATACTGTATACGGAATATGTAAATTAGTTCAATGGCTATAACAAAAAAAAATGTGCTTTTTAAAGTTTGAGGCCATGATTTCCCATTATACATGTATAAACAGAATCAAGCTGATCCAATTACTTTTTAAGATCACATCAACTAAGAATGGTAGTTTTGCTGTGTGGAAAATGATACATGTACTACATTTTGATACCTACATCATATACTGAACTGTTTCTCGTGTAATAAACTTTCATTCTACACATCATATCGCCATGTGCAATATGAAAGGTATTTTATAAACATGTCATTAGCGCAAACAAATCAAAATTGAACCTGTCCTTTAATACACAAATCATGTGTACTCTTGCTCTCATGTTGCAGAACCTAAAACCACCATTGAGTTTGGAGGGAAAGTTCAAACCTGAACACTGGCTGTCATATATGTGGAGGAGTTGAAAGTAAGATACATTCTAATTTTAATTAGCAAATGCTTAAGATGAGTTTGTTATTTATTCAGTGGGTGGCACTGAACAAATGTATAACTACACATCAAAAAATGGTTTTCTAAAAACACAAAAACAACTTTGTTTTTACATGTAGATATTAAATCTGGAAAGATCTTGTAAGCTTATTCTAGAATTTTGATGTGTTTCTAGAAATAGATATATTTTCTTGTAATTTCATAAGACATAAGTGGACAAATACGTAGTCTTTAATATCTAACTAATTACCCCAAAGTTATTTACACTGCTAGCTATCAGATTTACCTTCAATATTTAATGTATTAGAATCACTAATTCTGATTTTTTAAAAATATTCTAGGACATTAAATGTCATTTTCTTATTGCAAGAAAAATAATCGGTTCATGGGGTAAAAATCTTTAAAATTTATGAGTTAAATTTTCTCACCCCATGGACAGATTATCTTTCACAAAACAAGAAAATGACAGTTTCAGTGCCAAAATATGTTGAAGAATTCAATGTAGAAGATCAATATGTAAGCTATCATCACAAGCAAAATTTGGGTAATTTATCTTGGATAGCAAAAAAAATCTATTATCATTTATGTAGCATGTTTGTAAAAAAAATGGGTTTACATCCATATTAATTAACATTCATCACTCATTTCACCACAGCCTTCCAAGTTTGGTTGAACTATTTACAATTTCTCGGGGAATACATGTATCTCACAAGTTGATAAAAATAATCTGTTTTCCTTGGTATGTAATACTAGTATACTACTAGTTATGTGCTAAAAATAATTATATCTTATTCAGTGCATAGTTAGTATTGTTTAAGCTTACATATTGTTGGGGAACAAACAAGTTTACCTACATGGCCAAATAGAATGTAAGTGATCAAATTGTCTTCATATGGTGACTTTAGGGTTCTTTGGACTGTCAGATTTTATGTACCTTGAACCCATCAGACATGTCAGACGAATTTGTAATTGTATACATTGAGAAACGGTAGCTAGGGTTCACTACAACTTTAATGGACAATTGTGAAGTAGACATTTAGATGACTTCAGTGAAAAAATAGCTCTTTAAAAGGTAGAATGAAGTATACTTGCTATGTTGATGTGATTCTATGGGTCAGTTAAGATTTTTCAGATATATCATAACTTACATTTGTTTTGTTCTTCAGCTTGAAGATTGAAATACCAGAAGTGAAGAGAAACAGAAATAAAAGAAGACATTTTGAAAATGCAGACCCATGCTCTCTTCAATGTGGACTGGACATAT
Source organism: Hanleya hanleyi (assembly GCA_036873755.1). Taxonomy (NCBI): domain Eukaryota; kingdom Metazoa; phylum Mollusca; class Polyplacophora; order Lepidopleurida; family Hanleyidae; genus Hanleya; species Hanleya hanleyi. Next base: position 19,863 of record JAVTVY010047258.1, on the reverse strand, counting down.
TAACTCTTACATTATGATTTTTCGAGAAACAACAGAGTACTGAATGATACAGGCCTTCATATATGGAATAATACAGGGAACAACACATAGAAAATATTAAAATAACTGAATCTTTAATATCTGAACTGAGAGGAGTATAACATGGACTGATTGTGAATCAGACGGAATTGATCCATGAACTGGCTTCCAATGAATGTGGAGTCACATGTTTTCTCTGCAGTACCATGAACACTGTTATAAATAGACTTTGAAATGTGGGATAGGGAGTACCGGTATGCCATTTGACAGAATATTCTTTAATTTTAGGTGTATAGCAATCCATTGCCTCCAAATGCTTTTAAACCGAACCTTGAAAGACTAAAAGGACTAAAATATTAGGCCAAAAAATGTGATGCCATGTAAGACAACATCCTGTGTTTTTTTTATCTCTCTAAATTATTTTCTTCAGCTTTTTTTCCAAATCCACCATTTGTTATGCTGGAACTGATTTCAATAGACAGAATAAAAATTATATGACATGCAAGTGCTTCCCAGTTATTTATAGGACCTACAGTCATTCAAAATGAATTTTAGGTTTCCTGTAACCCTACGAACTCATATTTTTGTGATAAATATAAATCAGCATCACTGTTGTTGCACTTTCTCTTCCACAAGACTGAGGTCAATATATCCTTTCAGTATTAATCATCTACTCATGTCCAGTTCCATATCAGTTGTAAAACCACTCTAGCGCTAGGTGCACCCACTTCAATTATGCATCAAAGCGAAGAAGTCAAGGGACATCTCTTTTGAGATTTGATTTGACTGGGTTCGCGCAGATGGTAATAAATATAACTTTGAAATTCACAAGTTGGAAATCATCTGCATGAATGCAGTCCAATCAAACCTCGACAGAGATTTGCCTGGGTGTGTCTTTCTCGGTATATGAGAACAGTGGTAACATCATTCACTATACGCCGACATCGAATATATCTTCTCTTCAGTGCGCCTGGTGTTAATTTTTCGCACACTGATTTAAATTGTTAATTTCTGTGAGATGCGTCTAGGAAATTTCGTCCAATGTGCTCGGGAGCAAATAAGCCACAGATGCATCTTTGCTGAAGCCTCGTACTGGTTTTAGTTTTAAGAAGGTCCACGTGAATATCTAGCGATATTCAACCGGACATGTGCGGATATAGAGAGCTTTTATAAGAGATATTCTTACTCTTAAATTTGCAATCAACGAATAACTGGCCATTACTAAAGGTGAAATCCGCCGGCTTGTCTTATGTATTTTGTTCCCAGGCTTTATTGGTATTGTTCGCATTTGGTAAAAACATTATGTTCGGTAATGAGTGAGTGAGTGAAGTGAGTCGATCCTAATCCTTCTGTCGGCAAAATAAGGAGAACCATTGACATTAGAACCTTGATTTTTGGCATGAAGGTGCATTAGCGGACTGTTACCAGCAAGTTCTGAGCTGACCTACTTTTGATGAAAATTTCTGGTGATTTTTGATGAAAATCACTGGTGATTCTGACTTGGGCTGTGCCCATCTTAATTTAAGCAGGATTTCAACTTTGGGGGGGGGGGGGGGGGTTCAAGAGTTCAGTTCGCGTCGGGAGTCCTAATTCCTTCCGTACTTCGTAGGTCCTGTGACGTTTAGTCACACTGCCATGTGATGCATGCAATTATGGCTTCCCGAAACGGTATGATTAACTTTCAGCCAGTGTAGCATGTATAGTCGGCAATGTTTTCCATAGAGTTGCTTTCTGAATGCTATTAAGCTTCTTTATGAAACCTTGAAAACGAGAACAAAAGTTGGGATTGTTTTGTTTTTTTCAACCAAACAGTTTGTCTCCAGGTAAAGAAACGTATAATCGCGTTTGCATTCTGCAAAATGTAATCGGCGATCCAACGGCTACATTTGCCAGTACCGGTATGTATTTCAATCTACGCAGTTTCGGTTGCATACGCTCACTTCTGTATTTAACAGTTAAGTCATTTCGTATATCTGAGAAGAAACTGACCTCAGAGATGAGGCAATAATAACCATTTAAGGATAACCAGGAGAGAGAGAATTAAGGTTTAATTAAGGATAACCATAACCATAAAAAGGATAATATGGGAATAGAACCGAAAATGCTTTCTGTTGACGAATTGCAACGGCTGGCAAATTGATCACTTGATTTGGAAGATTCGCCATATCTATATCCGATTTTAATTCTGGTATTTCTCCTATCTTGAGGAGATGCTCATTTCGGAAATATTTAGTTTGATGAAGATTTCCTCGTATTTCATGGCGAACACATTACTGGAAAAGATACCGTGTCGATTCACCGGCGGGGAATTTTTCGTGAGATGCCGACACGTAGATTTGGTCACGTTCAGTTCAGCAATTAATTTTAAATCTAAATACATTCCCCATGTTTCTTGTATTATAGGATCATGAATGTAGCATAGGATCGTGAATACAACACTTCTGCAGAACATACAAAATCGAGATAATGGTCAAAAACTCAGATTGACTTTCCATGCCTTGTTGGCACACGTTACTCGAATGAACATGTTCCAGACATTGTAGAAAAACATATATTAAAAATATGATAAAACGAATATTTTTATGAGCCTAGAAGTCGAATTAATTCCTTTTTTTAATTTTGTAACCCCATTTGTTTAACCACAGTAATGTCACATTATTATGACCATGTATTTGTCTGTAGTATATCCGTGATCATAATACATTATACTAATAGTACATCTTTTAGTTTTTTAAATGGAGATAGCCCTTAAATTCTACAGCAGACCATATATCTCATGCCTTTTCATTCCTGAATATTCTTTCCGAATACAGTGGAATTCATTATGTTTTTCTCGTAAGGCTCGCACGTGTGTTATAACATTTACGGATCAACGTCACGAGAGGCATTATGGGATATGACGTCGCCGCCAAGGCGAAGGTCACAGGACCCGGGGCCAGTCTCTATGTATCCCAACGTTATTAATAGAGACGGGTATCCAGTCTATCAACCTCGCCACCAGGGGTCGCTCTCCGCTGGAAAATTGGCCGCTCCTACGAAGTAGGGAGGACAGGACCGGATAGCTCTGGTTTCGAGATTGTCCAGTCTATATCAGCTTGACGAGAGTGTCTGTGGGTCCGCGTCAGTCCGTAACGTCACAGCATAATTTTACACAACGTCACAATACGACGGTATAATGAATTGTTAATCCGATTGTTGCATAACGTCACAAATACACGTCAACAGGTCATGACATCGCCGCTACAGTGAAGGTCGGCATTATTAGAAGCCTGTCGTCAATCGGCCCAACGCTATTAGACGACGGCGGCCAGTCTAACTTGAATGAAGGGGACCACTATAAGAGAGACAAGCGATGCAATTTTCCAAGACGGATGTATAACAGGATAACTTAAATATTGTTATTAGTACAATTTTGCAAACTATATTTGCCCCCAAAACGTATAAAAGTTATGTCACATAAGACAAGATGTATATAAGCAACAATTTAGATAAAATTAAAGGTTATACCAAATGACTCTATACTACTTGGCATTAAAACATACCCAGTAGTGTTCCAAACAACAAATTAGTATTTTTTTCTTGAATAATGTCGTCGAAGTGGGTTTTAGGACACGAATAGCACACATGTGGGAGAAAACGTGTTGGAGCAATGACCTCTGGTGCATGACGTCACAACCTGATTACGAATGCGCCATAAACGTCATAGTCTATGAGGTCGGGCGTTGTTACGAAAGATTCATCCAACTGTGGGAGTTCTAGTGTGATGTCGCTGACATTTTGACGTCACAACAGGCATTTGAGCGAGATCGTAATCAGGTTGTGACGTCACAGGTCAAGCAGTTACAGCTTTCGCCGTTTTGAAAAGGGCGTGAAATTGTCGCACTTTACTGCTGCTATTTCCAACCTTGGGCAGTTTGAAAACATACAAAAATGTAAAACAAGTCTATATAATCACCTCTACAACAATTTAGCACAAAAAAGTAGCAGATTTTGAGACCATTTTGTATAACCTTTAAAAGCTTTGCAGTTCACCTTTAAGTAACCGACTATGATAACAATATTATGACTGGGGAAGAAATAATAAAAAATACAAAACAGTAATACTCACCTCTGTACACCTGGGTTCTGCTGGTGGACAGTTGAACTCCTAAACATCCAATCACCAAACGCGCCGAGATCCACAAATCTGGAGAACTTTAATGCTGGTTTCCATGTTCACGACAGTTTAGCACTTTGATAAATCTTATGAACTACCTCTTTGTAGTGTCTGTCCCTCATTGCCCTGATGTACCGATCTGTGAGTTGGGCAAATAGGATACCACTCACGTACACGTATTTTTTCAGAATCATTATTTACCTGACGAGTCGAGTGTTTTCAGAGAATTTCTAGTTGGACTTTTGTTCCTTGTTCGTTACAGATAACCGGTGTCGTGTTTAAGATGAATATGAAGCTTCAAGTCAACGTATATTTACAAAGTATTCCTCACATCAGGTAAATCTGCTACACATTCAATGTGATTATATCAGTTATGTCAGGGTTAGACTGCTTAGGTTCCAGGCTACAGAAGCGTGTCTGAAGCAAATTGATCAGCAGATTTAAATATAAAATTCAACCATAAAATAAATACAGAATCGGGTCTTTAATGATATTTGTGTATAACGGTATTTGTTGACTTATCGTATGATTTATGAATACATTCTCAACATTTCAGAGAGACGCAAAAAATTTCCAAGCCATTTATGTACCCTATAATGTGGTTTAATGAGGTAAGCGAGTTCAGTGTATTCTATTGTCAGGTATCTGATGTTTACTTTAAGCCTATCTGGCCTAGGCTTTTTGCATGGGACATATCCAGGCCTAGCGCGGTGGGGGGGGGGGGGCTAATTATTTTTCTTACCCTTTGAACTAGGTGACTGAAACTTACCACACTATAGCCTTGGGTCTATTAGAAAATGAAAAAATATCCAAGATGACCGCTTTGATGACGTCACATTGCCGTCACAGTCAAATTTTTCGAATTTTTGATTTTTGCAATTTCTCCGCAAAAACTGTTTGATAAATTAGTGAATATTAAATGATGTCGAATAAAATAGTTTTTGTCCATTTTTCATCGCGGAAAAGCAGAAATTTTGAAGAAAAATAACGAAAACACATCACGTGTTCTAGTACCCCACGTGGCCGCCATCTTCAATTTACTCATGATCCTCTGCACGCGGGGGGGGGGGTATGCAAATAGGCTCAAAATATGATAAACTATACAGTCACGGGGTGTCAACAGGAGATAGTGCAGGTAGGGGGAAGTGGGGGGGCATTTGTTCTGGCCTGGTAGGGTTAATATGAACACATGTTAGAGAACGCATGTTTCTGTAGTGTTATTATTAGCTCTTTGATTGATCATTTGCTCGGTTCATAGATTGTAGCTCCATCTGAATGTACTATCTTCAGTTGGATTGGTGTCAAATTAAAATTTCGGGGAGAAAACATTTGATTAAACAATTTCAAAAACTTATCACAGAACACAGTCGAAAATAAATTAGTATGGACCCTGGTCAGATAATTTATAAGTACAAGAAAATCATTCAAGTGACACAGAAGTTGGAAACTGATAACTTTAGAAAGCAAAGAAAAGGGTTATCCTTCAATAAAATACCAATTTATTTCAAGGTAAAAGATTTACTGACAAATCTATATCCGTCTCGTGACGCGATGACATCATGAAGCTAAAGCCAACATAACAATATATGTGTAGGCCGGCTAACATCCCCAGCTATTCTCGTCAGCGCTTATCTGCCCTAAAAAGTCTAATTTTCAAATTGTGGGGTGATAGTCAACGACGTTATTATACATACAGCTCACAGAGAAATACTGGTATAGATTGAAGGTCATTGGGGATTAACCGTACCGGTACCAATCTTGGGGGAGCATTATGGCCCCCTACCAAACTCTCCGAGACGTCTAAAACTTGAGAGCTGACACACCGTGACTTTTTATCTTATCATATTGGGGTCATTTTGAGCCTATTTGCATAACTTCCAAGCAGAAGATCATCGATAAATTCAAGATGGCGTCCACGTGGGTTTCCAGAAAAGTGATGTTTCGTCATTTCTCTCCAAAATTTTCAAAATCTCGACCAAAAAATGCACTTGTTGAAAATGAAAATGACGTCAATGTGACGTCATCAAAGTGGATATCTTGATATTTTTTTTCATAAGAGAGATAATTAACTCGAGAAGATAAACTTCATAAGGAAAACATCTTCTCAAGCTCTTATTTTTACTACCATTTTCGCGAATGAAAAATCTGAAATAATTGCTGCAAAATTGCGTGGAAGCGGATCGTTCCATGTGAGTGAAAAGCCGTTGATAAAATCTCAGTAGACGAGCTCTGCACATGTGTGTATTTTCATCAAGTTTATGGGCACAGGGTAGGCTAGTGTGATTTAGAAGAAATTTATCATTTTCAATGCCACGCATCTAGAACTATGAATTTTTCCAAATACGACGATCAAGCAAGAAACCCCTGAATATAATGAAATCTGATCGCATTACTGGATGATCCCATCTGTCAAAACATTGCCGTCATCCAAGTATGATGATCGGTTCAAATGTCGGACGTTTTTCCGACAAAATTTGGAATCAAACAATTCTGTTGAATTTGTTGGGCAGAGAAAGACGTTTAATATTTTCTGGCACAGAAAGAGAGTCAATGCTCGGGAGAGGCGTTGCTTGATGGATCAGCCTTCGAAGACGTGACTCGAAGTTTACAGGCATTGTGAAACAACATGCTGTATACGTTTGGCGTATTTTATTGTCATATGAAGGAACTTAGGAGCTGTAGGTCACGTGAAGAACAAACAATTCATTCACAAACAGAAGAAACGGTGATTTTGGGTTACATTCTCGTAACAGTAAGTAAGTTAGTTTTATTCTCCCTCATCTTCATACAAAGATACAGAGATAGAACAAAAAGAAAACAAAGATATACATAAATATTGCCTGTGGCAGCAAAACATTCCATGTGTGATACAATTATTGTAATCACATATATACCTCCTTTAGAAATGAAGGAGGGTGCGCCACATTACGTGACTACATAGAAGAATATACCCATGTGTATGCATGTATCAATGAACACAATTGTAACTCAATGCAACTAATACAACCCATTTACATGGGTGCATACTAATACAGGTAACCTCGCATTATAAAGCACCAAATAACTGTGAACAAGTTTCAAAGTACATGTTATGAGGAGCGAAAGTTTATGAATCTCATGTAACAAGCATTTCCAACATGACCCACAAGTTTGCTTAAGGTGGCTCCCTGGTTTCGGTGCAAAGTCATGTCATTTTTCTCATATTTTTTGTATAGCTCAGGAAGTCCATCCTATATCAGAAAATGATATAAAAATTGGGGCATAGCGTATTACTTTTTTCTAATTTTCAGGTTGTATAACGTGTACCTGTGGCAAATTGGTACAATGTGATTACTATGTAAAACACTCAATACTTGAGACATAATTGTTTTCAGAATATTCAAAAGTCATGTCAATTTTCTCATTTTTTTACTATGTATTCCTTGAAGTATGTAGTTTTTTAATAACTCAAATATAAGGTAGGTCGCCATCCAAAAAAGGGCATGAATAGGGCTCCGAATCTACGTACTCCCACATTTTCTCCCGCCATTTTGCATGAAGTCGCAACAATGCAACGTCATGACGTCGACAAATGCCACGCCAACAAAGAGTTTGCCATTCGACGTCATGACGTCACAAGGGATGCTTAGTAAACGCAGCATGTCACAGTATCTCATTCTATCCATTCGCGCACAAGAGTAAACGATTACAAGGAAGGTAATTGCTATGCGCAAAAAGCTGCGCAGAACAGCCATTCTTGTAACCAGGGAGCCACCTTAACTACCTGGAAGTATGCAAGTCTGTTCGTCACAAGAGGTTGAACGTCGAGGGAACGCATGCATTGTGGCGCGTATAATTTTTTGGCGAAACAAAAATTAAAACTGGAAAATCGACTGCTGACATCTTAGTTACAATTATTCACAAGTGCTATCATTTATTAGTAGCGTTTGAACAGTGAAGGTTAATCTCGATATCTTTATGTGTAGATAAGGAATATAATATGAGTCAAGTTTGCTGTGACCATGGAGCCTAGGCTCCATGCTGTGACATATCGTTAATTCCGAGCAGTTTAGTGTTTGCTCTAACCTATAACCACGCACGGACCATTAGGATGGCTTTTATTCAGCCTTGTTATTGATAGTTGGTTATCAACAGGGCAATGGTAACTGGTTGTAATTAAAAACATTACATAGTATTGCTGAGCCAATTGAATCACGTGCATATCTTCTTCGAGGTAGCATTCCTTGAGAAAATCTGTATTGACAAAGTTAGAATATGTGTGGTTTTTTGTTCTCTAGTTTTGAATTACGATTTGAAGCATTAATTATCCTTTCCTTGTCATTATTTTTACCACCTAATGGAATATGCAACCATAACATGTCAGTTCGAAGAGGAGAAAATTGCTCCTATTCATACAACATTTGTATGAGTTTTCTTGTACATTTTCTGATAGAGCTTGACCCAAGGGTATAATGTGGTAAGTGTCAGCTCCTATAGCTCAAGGGAAAAGAGAAATAATTAGCCCCCCTCCCATACCTGAACTTGTCACTTTAGTTGAAAGGGGAACGGTAGTATCAGGTTAGTTACAGTGCAATGATATGATAATTTTATCTACGTCTATTGCAGAGTGCTTTCATGCCTACGAAAAATGCTGATTGGTTTAAGGACGAATTATTTTATCTACTGCGGTTCCTGTCGGTGGTAGAGTACGGGCTTACAGCTCTAGGTTCCCTGATCATCCTCTCTGTTATCGTCTACTACACTAGAGTCTCCCTGAGGAGAAAGGTAATATCTTAATTTAACCTAAAAAGGAAGCAACTAGATACAATGGTTTATTGCAAAAGGAATGCATGCTTATGCATTCATTGACCGTTTCTCTCTTCCAGGAAACCATCCTATTTTTAGTTGCTCTATTATTTATTTATTTAATTTGATGATGATTCAATTATATGAATTAGATCTTTGGATTATGGACGGGAAATTCTTTAATGGACGACAGCTGAATATTGAATGTCGGACCAGACGCTTGTATTCGGTATTCTGGTCGATGAGATGGATAAGAGAGGGGACTGGCCTGTTGAGATTCACTTTCATTTAATTCTAGTGATTGATACACGCTTAAAACTCAAGTGTTGAAACGTACTCGTAAAGTGTTGAAATAACCGTTTGTGTCCACAGGGACTGCTCTTTATAAGTGTTGTCCCTGTGAACACACTTAAAGGGTTATTTTAACACTTTATGAGTAAGTTTCAACACTTTAGTTTTAAGCGTGTATGTTTACAGCATGGAAATCAAGATTTTCCCTTGTGACAGGAATCCATCCAACGAGAAGTAGAAAGCATTCGAGAATAACTGCGAGCTTGTCACTCTACTCTCAGTATTGTGATCACTACTGTTTGGTAGTTTAGAAAAGCGTGAAGAGTTTTACTGAATGATAACAATCGCTCATAAGTAAAATATCCTTCGTCCAACTAACCCATTCATTCAACAATTTCATTCTGTTGGTCCTTCTAAACAGGTGCGTTCTATTTTCAGACTGCAGTGGTGGAAATGAATGGATCACCTGCAGCAACAGACAAAAGTCATCTTATCAGCACCTAATACTTAATCTCTCAGTGAAAAGTATATCCATAGCTAAATAATGGTATGCATGAGATTTCATTTTGATGGTGTTAAACGTATGCTCAATACATTTAGTTATGGATTGTATGGTCATGATAAAAGAATAGTTATATGTGATCGACTGTATTTCATGAATAGAAACTGATAGTGCTATTAATCTTTTCATTTTATAGTTAGTATTACAACGAGCGCAGTTTGTCAGATTGACGCCATACGCAAATACGTGAGAGCGATACAATTTAGAATGGAAACAAAAAAAAAACAAACAAAAAACCATCAAAACAAATGGAAAGTCCCCATTATCATGATATATGTCTCGCTCGTTTTGATTTGTGGAGGGGTTTTTTTTAATGTGGTTAAGTTTGATTAAAAGAAAACAACGAAATTTCATCTAAGACTATATGGTGTAGATTAGAAACGTAAAAGATAGTCATAGTAACCAAGCGTATATAAGCCTGCCCACTTATTCACGCTTATTCACGATGGAACTCAGCTTGAATATTACACCCAATGGCATAGAGTAATTTTTTTGGAAAAGGAATTGCTTAAAACTATCAGCATATAATTTAGCGCATGTTGTTACTCCAAATGGCTGTGAGGATATATGCGTATATGTTATGCGTGGATTTTACGTAAAATTTTGAATCCAAGGTACTGAGCTAATTTTATGTCAGAATATCCTCGGAACTATAAGTCTCGTTATCTGTTTGAAAGTGATATCATTGGTAGTTTATATCATTATTAGTTTATGCCACATAATATACTATTTACGAACCAGGCTATTAACTATTATGATTATGATATTGTAAGGGTTTTTAAAACATCTGATTAGTTTTATTTAGTAACTTGCATTGCAAATGTTGTTAAGCTTTAATGTATATAGTTCTTGTTCACTATATATAATGCACACTATATACAATTTTGTATTTGGAAATAAATTCATTATTATCATATATATGGTTATCATTGCAACAGATTACCATTTATTTAACCTGAAAAAAATCTGCGTTCTAAATTTTAATTACTAATAATACAGTAATAAGTGTTCATAATTCATATTCTATGGAAAATCCCTATAACTTTATAAGATCCTGAACCTGAAAATCATCGAAAACTGCTGATACTCATATCCTAAAATGCCATACAATTTACAGTAAGCAAGATCAAAGTGGAATACAAAAGTGTCAGAAGTACTACAGCAAAGTATACATAATTATCATGATGTTACATCGCTGCATGCAGCTCACACAACACATTTCTCTTCTTATAGACAACTGAATCCGCTCAACTCGAATATAACATTAACTTACAAGTTAAAATATAGGTCTAGTAAACCGAAGCAAATGTAGCAACATTTTCAGTAAAACTTATCAATAACGTTCGTTAACAATCGTAGTTTCGCAGTGAAATTTTGCATTAAGCTGATGTACTGTTGTACAGTTACATCTGCGCCAGTATGTACCTCGGCTTTCGCAGAAATCCCATTTATCACGTTTGATGATGCTTAACTATCACTCAACCACTCAGCCAAATTGTATTTATCATCCTATATTGATGACCATATGATCTTACGTTTTTTATGGAACGTGGTCAGGGACGACCCCTAATGAGTAGTCTAAAATCTCCACAGAATTAACAACCCCGCGGCGAAACCCCTACTCCCCGTATTTGTGTTCCTAGCATTGTCAGTATATCTTCTTCAAACGGATATCACTCTTCTAACTTATTAAAACACTAATTCAACGGACTCACTGTGCCATAGATCGGATTAATTTACTACTGTGGATCCTTTTTGTCTTTTTATTGTGAAGAAGTTGGTTTGCAGTTCATCATTGCTTCATAAACAATGCGAGGGTTCTTTAGACCCCAACAAATGCTTCAAAACCTAACTTGACGCCTTGACCATCGAACTTCGCCCTCCGGCTTAGGGCAGCATGGTTTGTACCATGTTTGTCTGGCACAGATTAAAGAATCAAACAGATTGGGCTCTCTGAGGATCCATTGTGATCAGTGTCTGTGGAGCTAATTTTCAAAATTCGAAATTCATTATTTTTTTGTAGTTTTGGCTGGGTTTTTGTTGGGGTTGGGGTTTTGTTAGGGTGTGTTTGTTTGTGTCATCGTCGCCGTGTGACCAATAAGGTTAGGTGCGACGTTAAACTTCAAACAACCAACCAACCAACCATCGAACTTCTTCCGCGAACATTCATACTTTACTTACGAAAGTGGCATAACCTCGGCTTGATTCAAAATGCAACATACACACATACTTCATAGCAATATCTTTCAAACATTCATGAAGACGATTCAATCTCGCATCCGCACTCTGAACATGACGGTTTCCAATACAAACCTCAGAATTCCTTGCTATCGGTATATGGCAACCTGTTGCTTTCGAATAACTTCATCGGGGATAATCAGCTTCCGGTACATTTGCCAGACAAGATAACGTGGAGTATCACCTTGTTCCCAATTTCCCGAATCCACGTGATTTCGCTGTTGTATTAGGTGTGAGTCACCACCATAATCCAGTGAGTGTTCTGGACCCCTTTTTCTAGTATTGCCATCTGTGTCATTAGCACCATCGCTGTGGATTAGACTTGTAGGGAAAATGGTACGGTAATGACAACAAATATCTCATGATCCGTGGTATTCTGGATAGAATTCCCCTGATAACCATCTGAAAATTTAACTCTACAAGGAGGATGACGAATGTGGATTTCTGACATCCGTCTTGCAAGTCGATCCTATCAGACCTATCCTGAAAGGGGGCATGCCATGATATCTGCGGACAGACATTCACCTCCCAGAAGATTTTTCAGCCTACACAGTCAGAAAAATGGTGTTAATTAACACTAAAAATTGGTGTCGACTTCAACACCAAAAAACAGTGTTGAGTTAGAGCCTACACCATATTGCCCCAACACCATTTATTGGTGTTAGTTAACACCGTTATTTGGTGTTAGTTAACACCGTTATTCGGTGTTGAGTCAGCATCCGCACTCGTCGGTCAACACTAAAAAATGGTGTTGAGCCGGTTTCAACACCATTTATTGGTGTTAGTTAACACCGTTAATTGGTGTTGAGCCAGCATCAGCACTTGTCAGTCAACACTGAAAACTGGTGTTGAGCCAGCTTCAACACCATTTATTGGTGTTAGATAACACTGTTAATTGGTGTTGACTTCAACACCAAAAAACAGTGTTGAGTTAGAGCCTACACCATATTGCCCCAACACCATTTATTGGTGTTAGTTAACACCGTTATTCGGTGTTGAGTCAGCATCCGCACTCGTCGGTCAACACTGAAAAATGGTGTTGAGCCAGCTTCAACACCATTTATTGGTGTTATTTAACACTGTTAATTGGTGTTGAACCAGCATCTGCACTTGTCAGTCAACACTGCAGAACGGTGTTGAGCCCGCTTCAACACCATTTATCAGTGTTAGTTAACGCTGTTATTTGGTGTTGTCCGCATCAAAACTGATCTATCAGCAAATGAAAAGGGTGTATCAATTGAGGTGAATGAAAAACCAAAACAAGATTGATAGAAAAAGAACATATCTTATAAAACGCAATCTGTAATATTTCATTGTATGACATTATGACACTCATGTATAACTAGAGGCCATGGCCACATTTGATCTCATCGGCCTAGTGTGAACTTGCCGTCCCTTTCACATGACCAATATAAATCTCCAGTATGGACAGATAAAGAGCATTCAATGCAGTGTGAAAGTTTAGCTACTGTGCAAAGTTTCACTGTTGAGCAAGCTTACTTTCCCTTGTACAGGAAAGAACAAACCGAACACTAGTACCATAGTTTTTCCATAGAACCATGATTTTACCATGCTACATGTAGTATGGCTCTACCATGGTACCGTGCTATGACCACAGTACATGTACCATGGCTTTACAGGTTCAATGGCTTTACATGGTACATGTACTGTGACAAACTGCATACACCATGGTAAAACGATAATTGACCAAAAACATAGTGGTTCGTACCATGGTATTAAGTCTGGCATTGTACTGGAATAAATCTGCATTCACATCAGATGAATTGAAGAGACTGAATGCTCCAGAAACTAAAGCAGCTGAAGTGATTTATAAAGGTTTAATAAGACCTCATGCAAACATAGCATATACAGGGGTCACAAATTTTTTTTTCAGTTGGTCGCCATTTGTCGAGTGAGGCTAAAAATCTACTCGCCACATTGGCGACCTAATGTTTTATTCACTCGCCAATCCCTAGCGACCTTTCGATGTAATAAAGTGACAGACGAATCAGTCTTTCCAACAACATGATAATCCAGTGTTAGTTTGAAAAATAAAAGGGAGAAAAAAAATATTGCAGTGTACCCTCGAAATTTTGCGCGAAGGAAACGATCATTTGTGTGTCGGTTACGCAAATCCGAAATGGCTTGAATGAAAAGTCGGGTCAGGTGAAACAAAAGTTCCAAACTCTTCTCTGCAAACTTTTACCATATGACGTTTGTCTTTCAGCGTATAAATTTACTGAGCTGGTTTTACTTGACTACAATTGTTTTAGAAGCGACACTGAAGTCATAACGCACATGTCGTGCTTCAGGCATACCATCGCATTCTTGACCTTGAACTTGCAAATTCCCGCCAAGATTGTTTCATAGAATTTGTTTACTATAATTTTTACTATGATGATTTCATTGGCTGAGAACGGTCAGCGGTTCGTGGATTAACTTTTCTAGGGCGAGCACGTGATCTTATTGTGTCACGCCTGTGCATGATTTCAATATTACATCAGACCACGTGGTCTCTATAAATAGACTAGGCTTCCCCATATCTGTATTTTCGGCATTATTCTGTCATTATTTCCTGTACATTTTAGGCCTGATTGGATTTCGCTGCCTGATAAACTAAACACAAAAATACTTTGGCGACTAAACACTTCATTGACCAAAAATTCACTCGCCACTTTGCCGAGTTACTCTATTTTTTAATCGACACATTGGCGAGTGACTAGAAAATTCAGTCGCCAGTTGTCATTTTTTAGTCGCCATTGGCGAGTTGTCGACCGGGTTTTGTGAGCACTGATATAGCTGTCAATTTGGTTCCGTATACTAGTATGTTAACTAGATGTAGATAGAGAAAGAAGTAGGGTTTAACGTCGTTTTCAACCTTGTTTCAGTCATATCATGACGGTGCCTACATCTACCAGAACGCGAGTGCTCACAGTTCCCATTACCCTGGACATTAATCAGTCCAGCCAGTATAGCGCCCGGTCACCCATCCAAGTATTGACCGAGCTTAACGTTGCTTAACTTTGGTGATCTGACGAGAACCGGTGTGTCCAATGCTATAAGCCGTATCATATCACATATCTACTGTTGAGTTTTTTCTGTTTCCTGATGAAATTCTTCGCCGAGTTGTTCAGTTTCTCCCTCATGTAATAATGGATATCAGATGTCGTCTTGCTGGGATGGTACTGCTGGATTACATCTGGAAAAGAAAAGGAATGAACATAAGAATTTGTAAACCTAATATGTACGAGGCAGTAAGTGGTGAAGGTTGTATTTCAGTTTTGGTCGACAAGAAGGATAAAGTCGAACAAAAACAGGAATCCATGTAGGCCTTTCACAAAAAATAAATGATTAATTCTTTATTCCTTTTGAAATATTCCAAGTTCTTTCAAATACACTACATTTTGAGTAATTTGGCTTCACTTCTTTTCAAAGAAAATATTCCAAAAGGCCCCCAAACAAATATTCTAAATGAAACCATGACACGAGTATGATTTATGAGAGTAAAACCTATAGTTACTTCCCTTTGTATTGGAAGAGTTGAAAACTAGAGATTTACATTACTTTAACACTATCACGGCCATGATACGACAAGGAAGGTGATCTACTCAATATACATTTTGAGTTACTTCCTCTTGTGTGGGAACCCTTGGCCTCGGCAAATATTGTTTTTCTCTAGAACATAAAATATATTTACCTCATTGGGATCATATAATTGTATAATATTGTATGATTGTGCTATTGATCTGTAAACAATAAATATATCTGATCTGAAAGATATGGAAAACTTGACATATATTCACATTTTCTGGATCATGGAATATAACACATTAACACTTCACCAATGAAAATATAATTGCCACATAAAGAAGTGTTTATTGGACACTGCAGCCTTATGTACATACCTGTTTCTGCCAATTTCTTTCTTTGAGAATCGACAAGATGTCCCTTTCAGCCCTCTTCTCGCTAGTTACTTTGCTTTTCTTGTTTGTCTTTCTTGGACTTTCATTCTAAATATACAAAATGAATTCATTAAAGATAACAGTGAGGAGTTAATAATCTAGCATACGTAATGCATATCTGCATTCTGTGTTTTTTTAATTATGGAAAATAACTGTCACAATAATTTTTTTTAAATGCTCATTTATTGCGACAGAATACTTGATATAATAGAACAAAATGTATGCTAGAAACAATCAGTTATAGCCATATCACACATTGTTACAATTCAGGAGCCGCAGAGCACATTTGAAAGTGAGGGGCCTGAACTCTATACCGGTCAAGTTAAATGTTGGACTGCTCCCCCCCCCCACCACCAGCTCCGCAGCCCCTGAAATACAAGGAGAAAATCAAACATACAGACAGTTATCCAGTTCCGCAATCAAAATTCTTCTGAGGTGTGTTGTGGCGAATACACATCCATTGAAGGAAAGTTACATATCCTTAACTTAACTTGAGCTGATTTTTCACTTGAGCACTATAGAATTACCTCATCTTCGGAACTGGAGGATTGTCTCGTGGATATCGTTCGTTTGCCTCTCTGTTCTCTTCCCAGCCTACCAAGGGATTTCCTAATGTCGGATATATTCTCTCCATCCAGAAGTCTGTCCAGTATGGACTTCAGCTCGGGACGCTTGTCTGAAATAGTGAAATATCACATAACTTAATGTTAACAACATTAATGTTATCCCCCTCTTATTCATGCTATGAATCAAATTGTTTACAGGAGCCATGGAGCACATTTGAAAAGGGGAACGGGGACTGAATTCTATACCAGCCATGTTAAATGTCGAACCGGAGCTATCTAAGATAGGACTTATAACACTGCGGCCCCAAAAAGTGGAGGGGCCAGCACCCCCCCCCCCTCCCACCCATTACATTTTCCTGTTGCTCAGCATTAAAGCAAGGTGGCCATTCTACAAATATATGATAAACAACAACAACAAATATATGGTAAACAAAAATGAGATATCGAGTGATACATTTAACATAAATAACACTCGGAATAATTACATAATTTTATTTATTACAGTACTTACCACTGAATCTCAAAACTTTGGCTGGAACAACTATTGTATTGCGCTGTGCTCAGTTGCTAGCTTGCATGTCATGGTGGCATAGTTCAGTCAACTTATTCGTGGACGGTTATCGAGATACTTGATGTCGAACCAGTGTCTTTTTTGGAGGCGGTTGGACTTTTCAGCTTTTTAAAATTGATAATTACAAGGTGAAAAAACGAAGCAAGCCAGGACTTCATTGTTGAATGACTTCATGGGGGCTTTGAGACGTCTCTGTTGTTGTTGTTGGTGTTGTTGTTAATCTTGGATCCTTCAAACTTTGACTCGACGCCGTGCTCCTCAACGGGAGACTCGAGCAACGAGTGTCAACAATTTGCCGAGTTAGGAGCCCTAAATTAATGCTAGAATCTCACTCCGCGAACAATAATCCCCATTCTGTCGTTCGACAGAGAACTGCATGGAGTAGCTTGTCCCATTACACTTCGCAGACCTTCCGCCATGATTGTTGTAGGAGAAGCCTCGTTTTCGATCTCACTCTTGACGGAATCGACCAGCCATTCGGAAAAAACGGAAATCAACGAAGTATAGAAACAAATCGGGAGAAGTCACGTGGTACATTTTGGGTGAGTTCCAGCCGACGGCATATGGGAATGAATATGATACATATGTCCTGTAAGTTTGGAATTAATTGACCTGTTGTTATAGTTATGTGAATTTTGTACTCTGTCAGACGCTTGTACACATAAAGAATTATCTTATCTTATCTTATGGGACGTCACCTGCGGGAGATTTGACGGTCGCGGAAATAACATTGAAGTCAATGGGAATTATTTTTAAAACGTAGTTTTGCAGTTTGATTCTGGTAGATAATATTTCAGAACTGCATTAGCTTTCGAGCAACTTGTATAATTTTCACTCATATGGAACAGACGCTGTCAACGAAAAACTAGCATGCTCCATGCAAATCTCACGACGTCAAACGACCGGAACTCACCCAGCAGGTCATGTGATCGACACATGAGAAAGAGGCGAATAGCCTGACTGATCACCGCAGATAAACACAAAATAAAATAGATACTCCCGGCGACGTAATGTCAGACTGACTAGTGTACGTGTTGTTGTTGTCTGACAAGTCGAAATCCGACGAAGGATTTATTCGGCAACTTGAACTACTGAACTGACAAATACTTTTGATAAAAATACTCTTGTATTAAAGTTGAGAATTCCGTATTCGCTTGAGTCAAATTTTAAGGAAAAATCGTATAAAGCTTTGAAGCACATGTTGACTGTCAGCTATCCACACATTTCCCTTTTCTATTCGCCAGGCAGCTAGTTTTGCCGAATATATGCATATTTTAGGGATATTCAAAACTATATTTTATTCATCAGCACAGTGGCTAGTAAGATTTTCATCACTTTTCTCCCTGACAGCTACACAAATCTTTGTCTTTCAAAACGCAATTTTGTCATGCGGTACTGAACCGTATGCACAGCATGCTAAGTCGGCAGCCAGTCTATTCGTGAGACGCCTTCTCGTCGAAGCAAGGCCAACGCCGTAGCTCTGCAGGGTCAAAGTTTGCGGAGTTGAACTTCCTATTTCTGGGAACTACGGGGAGACTCTATCCTTGTTTATAATCCCCATAATTAATGCAGGGATCACAATTAAACATGTTATAAGCCTCACTGATTCCAGCCAGGAAAATAAGAATGTCTTTTGTTCTAGGCCAAGCGTTCATCAGAGTACCGAATATATAACTGTTCAGAGGTCAACATTTCTCTCCTGCCTCACACCATGCTATTGGCATGCTTATACAAATTACAATCAGTACATTTGGTAGACATCATTTGTTTACCTTTACCGGTTTCTAAGCCATTCTGTCAGCCATTCAACTTTATTCACAGGCATATAACTTTACATCCATTCATTTATTTGTCGTAAATTGAAATCCTCCCAATTGTATTTTTTCGTCACTAACAACATTACGCCAAAAAATCGGGGAAATAATATTTTGGTTAACTATGGTATATTGTACCATGCTATTACTATTGTTCAAAGTGGTTAACCATGGTATATTGAACCATGGTTCATCTGTACCATGGTATTACGATAGTTGAACAGAGTAACCATGGTACATTGAACCATGGTACATCTGTACCATGGTATTACCATGGTAGTACCATGCAAACCACGTAAACCATATGTACCATGTTATTACCATGACAACCATGGTATTACCGTGGTTACCATGGTTCAATCTGTTGTAAACCATGGTATTTTTTATAAGGGCTGGCAATTAAAATTGCATTTTTCTTAACTTGAAATTTGAAATTTTGAAATTGAAGTAAATTCAAAAAATATCAATTTGTAGTTGGTAACATTCTTATTGGCGTAAACCAAAACGGCGAGCCTGCCGGGTTTCACATAACCCTTGTTTTGTTTTTTCAATGTTGGAATTTTAACACCATTCTCTTAACACCGTTTTGGCGTTAAACTGGTGTCGAAACACATCCTTTTCTTAACACTGTTTTTTGGTGTTGAACTGATCTAACACCAATTTTCAGTGTTAGATTTTCAACACCATTCTTTCAACACCGTTTTTTGGTGTTGAACTGGTCTCGACACCATTTTTCAGTGTTGGATTGGGTCAACACCATTTTCTCAACACCGTTTTTTGGTGTTGAACTGGCCTCAACACCACATTTTGGTGTTGGATTATGTCAACACCATTTCTCAACACCACTTATTGGTGTTGAACTGGCCTCAACACTAAAAAATGGTGTTGGGCCAACACCGT